>ML780909.1:320033-375285 GCA_009831015.1 Picea engelmannii
ATCATTTTTCCATGTAAATGTATCTGATGCACTAGAATCCTGCTGCAACCTTTGAATGAGAGTCCACACTTTTTCATCATTCTTCCATTCATCCCTTGCTTCTATTATCCAAGCGGGTTGGATGATCGAGATAGCACAGAGAAAGGCCTTAACATCTTCATCCTTTCTTGAGAGTGCATCTACCACAACATTTTTCTTCCCCTTTTTATAGATGATTTCAAAATCATAACCCAATATCTTGGTTAGCCATTTTTGTTGTTCTTCTGAAGATAGTCTTTGTTCCAAGAAGTATTTAAGACTATCATGATATGTTTTGACCTTGAAGTGCCTACCTATTAGGTAAGGAAGCCATTTCTTAAATGCATGTAGTATTTCCATCATTTCCTTCTCATAAATTGGTTTGTGTAAGTCCTTTCCCTTGAGTGGCTGACTTTCAAAAGCCAGGGGCCTTCCTTCTTGCATTATGACAACACCAATTCCATTTCCTGAGGCGTCACATTCCAAAATAAGGTTTTTTTGAAGTATGGAGTGGTCGAGATAGGAGCTTTGCACATCACCTCTTTAAGTTGTTCAAAAGATTTAGTTGCCTCAGGAGTCCATGAAAATGCATCCTTCTTAGTTAGTGTCGTTAAAGGTGCTGCTATTCTTTCATAGTGTCGAACAAACTTGCGGTAGTAACTTGTTAAACCGAAAAATTCTCTAAGATTCTTCAATGTTTTGGGAATCAACCATTCCATCATGGCCTTAATATTGTTAGGGTCTACCTTAACACCTTCATGAGATACAATATGACCCAAATACTCTACCTCCTTCACTCCAAAGAAATAGTTGGATGATTTGGCATATAGTTGTTGATCCTTTAGTAGTTGTAGCACCTTGTCAACATGTCACACATGATCCTCCCAAGACTTGCTATAGATTAGTATATCAACAAAAAATACTAAAAAAAAATTTCGAAGGAAGGGATTGAAAATGGAATTCATCAACCCTTGGAATGTGGAAGGTGCATTTGTAAGGCCAAAAGGCATGACCAAAAATTCATAATGGCCTTCATGAGTTCGGAATGTTTTTTTTGGGATATCTTCTTCCTTCATTCTAATCTGATGATACCCTGAATGAAGATCCAATTTTTTGAAATAGATTGCTCCATGTAGTTCATATAACAATTCATCAATGATGGGAATAGGAGACGTATCTTTAATAGTGATCTTGTTGAGATCTCTATAATCTAGACACATACTCCATGAGCTATCTTTCTTGAATACCATTACCACTAGTGTAGAGTAAGTACTTTGGCTAGGTCTAATAATGCGAGCCTCTAACATTTCTTCAACCATGTGCTCAATTTCACTCGTCTGGGTGTAAGGGTATCTATATGGCCTGATGTTAGGAGGAACACTCCCAGGAATTAGGTGGATTTCATGATCATGATTTCGAGTGGGTGGAAGACCTTTGGGAATATATTCAAATACTTTGGAATTCTTATCAATGATCCCTTGGAGATCTTGAGGAATAGATGGCTTAGATGTTTGAACATCTAGTGAGCATAGTTGTGAAATAACATCTTGATGCCCCTTTTTCAATAATTTTGTCATGCCATTAAAGATTATCAACTTACCGGGTTTCCCTATGATACCTCTTAACTCAATTTATTTTCCTTCCAATGAAAATTTCATGAAAAGTTCTTGAAAATTAAAATCCATTGTTCCTAATGATTGTAACCATTGGATTCCTAGTACAATATCCACACCACCCATGGGTATAGCAATCATTGGACTATTCATTACATATTCCCCCATAGTAAGATTGATCTTATTGCATTTTCCTGAGCAATTGATAGTTCCTCCATCTGCAATCATTACTTGAAACTATGGTGCTGGATATAAAAAGCAACTAAGAGCTTTGGCTAATTTATAGTGAATGAAATTATTAGTACTACCAGAATCAATTAGGAGTATTACCTTTTTCTTTTTGATGTATCCTTCGATCTTGAGGGTTTAAGGAGTGCTAATTCCAGCCAATGCATTACACAATATCGTGGGAGTCAACTCTTCAGATGAAATTGCTTCTACGTTTTCATCTTGAGATGGTTCTTGTTCTTCTTCTTCTTCCTCTTCAAAATCTATGTAGAATAATTTCTTCTCACCACACTTATGTCCCTTATTGTACTTGTTGTCACAATTAAAGCATAAACCTTTTGCTTTTATTTCCTCCAATTGTTGAGGTGTCAACCTTGTAGGTTGAGGTGTTTTAGAAGAAGGAGCATTGTTCTCTCTATAGATGTTAGGATTGGTCCTTCTAGTAGCCATAGCCATAGTTTTACTTTCAACATTTCTTGCCACCTTAAATGCATTCTCCAATGATTTGGGTTCCCAAAGGTGAACCTCATGTTGAATGTTATCCTTTAAAGTTCCTATGAATACATCAATCAAGTGTTCATCTGGAATATTTTTTACCTTTATATTCAATCTTTTGAAGTTCTCAATGTGATTGGTAACTGAACCCTTTTTCTTGAGATTTATCAATTGGCTAAAGAAGGTATTGCTCCTTGTATCCTCATAGTGTGCTATCATTTCTTCCATTAAAATTGTCCAAGTGACGAGTGATTTGTGAGAACAAAACCATTGATACCATACAAATTGATTGGTTTCTAAATATAAAGAAGCAATTTGTACCTTTTGTGTATGTGGCACATTATGTAGATCAAAGAATTTCTCCATCTGAAGTATCCATGTGATTGGGTCCTTGCCATCAAACTTCCTCATATCGATCTTAGGAACATGGTTGTTATTCAACCCAAAGTTGGAGTTTCTCCATTCTTGATTCACCTTCCCTGTGTCCTCATCATGAATTTCATGGGATGCATTTTCACTTTCAGGTGTCTTCTCTGTTATGAACTTTTCAATACTTACATGATCTCCTCTTTTAAACCATCCATCTTTGCCTCCAAATTAGCTTCCATCTCTTGTAGTTCATATTTTTTTACTATCTTATTTTGTAAATCATTTATGTCCCTACGCATTTCTTAACCTTCATCAAGAGTCCAATTAGGATTGTTTGGAGGCTTATAATCCTGTAGCCCACTGCTCAATTTTCAACAGTCATTAAGGTTGTGACTTTGTTCTCCTGAAAAATTCTTCACACAGTTCCTCCATAGGGAACTCCCTCATCATGCAACTTCCTTATTGCATATCCTTCACTATTTGTGATAGCCTCAACCTTGAGTTAGCTTCAGTCATTTACCAAATATTCCATAGGAATATAAACATGCATTTGTGTTATGACTCCACATTATTTATCCACACATATTCCTTGTTTTGTCAACTTATATCTATGATGCACTTAACCACATGCATAATCATAATCCTATGTGTACCTACCATAGGTATATTTTGTAGTTCACATACATCTTTTCATTAAAATTATTTAACTCATGATTGTTTAGAATTGTTCTCATGCAGTCCTCAAAGGCATAATCATGTTGTCTTTTATCATGACAACAGAGCATATTTTCTCATTTACTCTTTTATCTATTTATACTATCCCTTCCTAAGGAAATGGAAACATTCCCCTCAAGCTATTATTCAAAACGAAAATTTAATGACTCTTCATAATAGAGTCAGGAATGCATCCACGGTATTCATTCAATCTGAGCGGGTACATTTCTTTCCTTAAATTTCACTCATACATCATACATGTGCATCATTTGCACGTTTAACAACATTCATTCATATCTATTTGTTCTTAATATCAGTCTGTATATCAAGCAACCTTACGATGCATCAAATTCATGCACTCAAGCATATATAGACATAGCTAAACATTCATCATGCAAGCTCATTGGTTGTACCCCTTTCCATGTCCTTCATGGACATATCAAACTTCTAGATACTTCTTCTAAGGATCTTACTACCATTCTCATGAGAAGTTCCATAGAGATACTCAATATTGAGCTTCCCTCTCAGTTGATAACTTGCAATCATTCACATGATATCCACTTGGTATTTTAACAGACATAGTCATAACTATGTTTCCATTTATATATAATAATAGCTAGAAATAAAACACTCTTGCCTCAACTTCCATAGGAACATTTCCCAACTCATAATACAATCTGGGAAATTATAACCATGCCCATGGTAACAAAACAACAAATCTAGCTTCCAACTGGTCTTGATCAGCAGACCTTTTGATCAAGGAAATCCTTTTCTAGATTCAACTCACTATGATTCAAACCATATCTATATGGATACCATCCACCAATTGATGTCAATCTGACCCATTAGGCATCTAAATGTGCCCCAACACTTCCTTTACCACATTCAGGATCAATCATTTAATTAACCATTTTACCTCATTTATAATAATTTAATGTCTAATAACATTGGGACTATTTCCTTAAAGCCCAAATACAATCTCGAAGTATGTTACTAAGTATTTTAATACATAACTCTAGAGTATCTTTAGACCATAATCAGTAGTAACCATTACACCTAGAACTTTTTATTTTGTTCAACAACAGCCAGGGATGAAGGTCACTTTCCTCTTCCCACATGAATTCAGGTAGATTAGTTTCCTATCTACCAATCAAGGGAGGTTGTTGTCATTTATCACTTAATAATTCTATATTTATATAGATATGTTTATCAGCTTTATTAGAAAAAACAAAAAAAAACAAGCCCAACAATTCATGTACCCAAAAGAAAAATGTGTTTCTCAATTCCCTTCAAAACCCGAGAGTTACACATGCTCTCCCTTTTCATATAATGGTCACCAGACTCATTCCTCTTGCATAGACACATCCTGAAGTTAATAGGGATACACACTCCCCTAGCTCAACCATGAGCTTCTGAACTCACTCTTGTCACTTCACTCCTACCTTCATGAAGGTTGTTCTCAATCTATAGGGTTCCTTTTTACTGGCTTACTGGGTTATTCCAACAATAATTTGCATTGATTATAGGTCAAGTAAATTGACCTTACCACTTCCATCAATCCTCTGGTCGTGAGGGATCATACACATATACAAGTTTTAATCATTTATTAAAGTAGTAATTATTACTACTACAGATCCTTTCAATCCATTCACAACCAAGTCTTGCTATTAGTTCCCATCAGCATAATCCCACTCCTATAGGATTAGCTATCATTTCCCAAAATAAATGATAGGCTTCCTTTGCCACATACTATCATGATTCAATCTCTTTGGGTATGATACCAACTAAATTTTAATCTACATCCTTCTATTCAAGGAACTTATGCAGATAATTTCCGTTCGGCAGTAATATTCTCAAAAGGATCATCTTAGCCTTGGTAACCTAATTTTATGACTGTACAACAATACGTACAATTGCAAATTGAAGTCAAATTCTTTATTTGGAAACATTAGAAACATATAGTGCATATTTCCAAAACATCTATCAATAGTAAAAGGCTTCATTCCTTTCTTTAGTATAGGTTTAATTAAGCCTCTTAGAAATGGGCAAGACAAGGTTTCACCCCAAGAAGTTCTCTAATACTATTTTTATACGACTCGTGCATAAGACCAGGTAGGAAAAATGTTGTTTCCATGCTCCGATACCAATTTTTAACACGCCTGACCCATAAATACTCTTTTAAGGGATGGGGCATCATAATTTCATTTTCCTTAACTATCTCAAATCATAATTCCAAGATCTCCATCATCATCTTCTCATCAAGATCTTTGCAACCACTCTTGCCATGCTCCAACCTAAGCTCTGGTTTGGAAGTTATTCCCTTCCAAATTTCTATGAGCCTCATTGGTGAAAGTCCATGTAGTGCCCACGTGGATCCATCTCACACATATCATCTCCAAGTTCCTATATCCACAGTGGAATTCCATATGCATGATCCCACAAAGGGGCTTGTTCCTCATTGAACACTTAAGTGAGGGGAGAGTTCAACATTTGGAACTTCGGTGTTGAATGCCTCTTTTCGTTCTACATGCAAATCCTTCGGAGTCTCGAATTCTCAGACTTATGAAGGGTCCTCACTTACATGTGGTGATGTAGTATATGTAGAGACAAGTACAGGTGGGTCCGACCCTTTAGCAAATTTAGTCTCAACATTCCTGCCTCCCATTCTTTCCAAAGTCCCAAACTCTCAAAGTCTTGGGTATTCTACCAACCTTCGACCGAACATACATCTTCCAGGGGGATGACACGTGGTAGAGGCTAGGGGTGACATGTGTCCTCATCAGGAGGTGACATGTGCCACATTCTAATGGAATTTAGGTTTTGTGAGAAGAATAAATAAGGGTGACACATGACATGTAGGACAAGGGTCCATGTCACCCTAGGTGACATCGATGTGCCACATCAATCCGACTGGCAGCCTTAGGGGGTTCCTAAATTCACCTACTTTCCAAACCTCCTGGAGCTCCGAAGTTTGAAATTCCCACTAGATTTATCCTAGTACACCTTAGACCCCACAGTTGAGGTATGTCCACACATATCCATGAATCTACGACTTACATTAATTTGTAACTTCGACATTTAGGGGTTTCTACCCGCTCCACACTCCTTTCCTCCCGTAGTAGGACTTCATCTAAGTGTTTTTACAGAAGTTCTTCTTCCTGGTTTATTGGATGGTTGAGGCGGATTCTGAAGGATCCTTAGATCGATGATCTGCATTACTTTACAACTCTGACATTCAAGAGTTTTCACATTAGACCACCTCTGTTATCCCGAAGTGGGACTTTGTCGAAGTACTTAGCACTACCTCTTCACTAAGCTCGATCTAATGACTGAGAGTGATTTCCAATGGATTCCTAGATCCATAGCCCTCATCAATTTGCAATTCCGACCTTCGACTGTTTTCAAGGGTTGTGAATTTATTTTTCCCAAAGCTCCAAATTCCCAAAGTTTCAGAGCCAGGATAATTTCCCTCCTTTCATCTTGGCAAGGGGTTTCCAAACTTGGGTCATATGGAACCTTGTCGAACTCCAAGGGATACACTCAGCCTTTAGCCGATATTTTATTAAGGTTAGGATACGAACCCATGGTGTCTTGGGTGGCTAGGTTGAAGGGTGCACCTTCCAGTCAATGGACCTAAGTTCTAATTCAGGGACAGGGTAATATCAAGAAATCAATGATATTGTAGCAGTCCCATAAAGTTGGATCTAACTCTAAAGTTGTGAGGTAACTCTTTGGGGAAAACACCTCGAGGGATTTTCTCACTGGACTAGAGGCCAATATTGTTTCCTTACCATCATTCAAATGTAATATTTTACAGAAGGACAATAAACACCATTATCATCAATTTCACGGAAGGCACAAGTTATGACATTTATAGATAATCAAATCATGCATTTCAATTATAATATACAGGCATAAAAATACTTATCTATTACAGTCGATCACCAACTAAATGACTATGGGTTTTCACCTCTCCACCTAACCATAGGCTCATAGGCATTCATTCTTAGAACTCTGGCCACCCCCATGCCAAGCCATGATATCACTAAGGAAACTTTGTAGTTTTTCAGAGGTTCATTCTCTGTCACAATATCTGTGAGGTTTATTAGATGCTCCCTCAGCATCAAGCTCGTGACCTTTTTCTCAGGTCTTATTTTTTTTGAATTCTAAGAGATCTGTTCTCATGTTCTCTCTGGTAACTAGAACAACTTGTCAAGCTTTTAGTTCTTCCTCTCAGTTGGAGAGCCTCACGTGCTCTTCTTCTCTACGTGTGTCTTATATTCTTGTCTCCCTTTGCGTGTATCTTTTCACGCCTTTATCCTCTTCAGGAAACTTTTGGACTTGTATTTTTCCTTCTGTCATAAGAAAACACAAGTTAGTATGGTATTGCAGGAAAAACTACCCTTTGTGGTACTTCAGGCTGATAGTTTTCTGTCTCCCCAGTTAGACCTTCCATGCGTCCATTCATGGGGGTAGTTGATTTTTCAACCACGATCCTTCTTTACTTAATTGCTTCCTCATTGGAATGCATATGAGGCTTATTATCTCAACAAAGAGAATTTGGATCATTTGGACTAATGAACCCTCTCTATAGTTTCCTCACTCTTTCCTCTAGTGATATCATGGCTAGTGATTCGAGGCTTCACCCCCATAGTTGGTTATTGGAAATCTAAACAACAATACATTTTCATTGTCCACATGCCATAGCATGGTGATCACAATTAATGATTAATTACAAGCTGGGGGAAATAAGGATGTTACACCGATCAATTCAAAATTTGAAATCACCGATGAACTAGAAACAACGAGCCTCTGCATCATCAACTCACAATGCATTAACTACCAAGAGTAGCATAGATCCTATTTTAATTTTTTAACATTGCAAAGATCATGTTGTACTCCCTCCAATTAAATACCAGATGCAACAAGGTAAGTTTGTGGGATCTAGAAATTTGAATTTGTAATGCCATTTTTCTTCCAATTGCACATTTTTTTCAAGGAAATTTCCTTTTGATCAAGAGAAGAAGAGAAAAACTACCAAGGATTCTTCCTCCAAAATTGGTTCGTGGAAATACTAGTAAGACCAGGTTATCTGCAAAGAAGTTAAATGTCAAATCCTGTTGTGACTTTTCAGGTGTTATACATCACTATTTTTATTTTATTTTCTATAATTTCTTGTGACTCGTAGTGGTGTTGTCATGTAGGAAATATGCCTCCTTGAAGGTCAGTAACCAGGCAATCACCGAGGACACCCAAAGGGAAAGATTCATTAGTTGGTGAAGAATCAATCCCGTCATTAGCAAGAGAGTTGGAATTTTCTCTGAAAGAAGAGCTTGTGATTCGAATATCTACCAAGAAGCAGTTCATTCAACCACTAGTGTTCAGAGATATAGAGGCAAGCACCACATCTAAGGTTCACCTTCCACCTTGTGGTGATCTCTATAACAAAATTCATCGGGGATATTTTCCAAATTGTATGCCTCACAGTGTCCCAAGGGTCATGGAATTAGATGACCAAGTTTTTTCAAATATTAAACGATCGTCCTTACACAAGGTGGCATGTCGAACTCCCATTTTGAATTGCATAGAGACCCTAGAGTGGATAATTGACTATATAGACACCAATAAATGTGTAATAAATAATGTGGAATGGGAATGCGTTGGTGTATTCCTTCCGGTAGAGGTACAAAATTATTACAATATCAACGACCTAGAAAAAAGACTGAATATTGATTTTGTGGTTAAGTTACACAAGGGAAATAACACCAGTTGGCTATTAGCTTCATGTTGGAGGGAGGATAATAAATTATTGAACATGACCAATGGATGGTACAACATAACAAATCTTAGGGAACCATACATGTACTTAATGGCATTGATCCGCCGATTGTATGGAGAAAAGGATTGTTTAATATTTTTAGAAGCTTGGATGCCCCTGACATATATGGTTGTGGTCTCTGGAAGAAGTTTCAATTGGGGGGGAATTATTTTGAAGTAATTGAGCATAAATATTCAACAGTCTCAGGAAACAAAATAAGGTGAAACACCATCCTTCTTATTGACATCCTTTTTGTTGGACGCGATCTTCATGAGAAATGTTTTCTCAGGTATGAATCTAAGGTGGCATGTTGTTGAGTTTCCTGTACATGTGTATTTTAGAATCCTATGGGGAAAAAAGTATAATAAATGTTATTCCATGATATGTGATGATTTATTGGCCATAATACATTTTATTATTTTAAGACAAAATTGTCCAAGAATTTCAGTAGAAGAAAATAAAATGATATCAAAAGTAGGTCATTGGTATATGAAAGACAAGAACACTAATATTAGTGTTTTTGGAGCTACAGACACCCCACATATTACTCCTTTCTTGTATCCAAGACTGTTTGGTGTTGGGGGAAATATGCTACCAGACCATTTTACAGGGTTTCAATGCCTCTCTGGTGAAGGATAAGAAGATGGATTTTATACCTTATGGTTTCCATATTAGGTATTATATAGTCAAATACACCACCCATTCCAATCAATAAGGTTTGAGGCATTTGGAATATATTTTCCCTACATGTCGGTTTCGTAGACATGATCCTAGAGGGTTAATACCCTAGCACGCAGAGCAAGTAATGTCACATTGGAATTATTCCCACAAAAGTTATGAAGATGATATCTTCATTGAAAATTCTATAACCTGGGAAGAAGTTCTTCAAAGAAAAGAAAACCTAGAAAATACCAAGTTTAAAGCTATGTCGATGTAAGAAAAATTTGCAACTGTAGAGTGTACAGGAGAGACAACTATCAGAGCATGAGATGAAGTTAGGGCAGTGGAAGAAACAAAGTCAACAACAAGAGGAATAATTTTCCTCACCAAGGAAGAAAGGATTATGCAAATGATGGGTCAGATCACTTTTCTTCAACCTTTAGAACTTCCAAGGATTGACCCAGTTGAGACATAAAATCATGCATAAGATCCAAATACTAGAGAAGAAACTACACCATAGGGGATCATCACTCAGGTTGACCCAATGTTTCTACAAACCCAAGTGGAGCAACCTACAATAGCTAGAACACCCCAAATATCATCAAGGGCACCAACCATAACATGTATACCCGCAGTCCTTATCGATCTAATAACCATATATGATGATGATAAAGGTTCAACAACATATTACATAGCCCCAATACCTATCACTTATGAGGAAGCACCGAGAGAAATTATTGCCCCAGCCTTAGAAGGAAAACTATAGAATCCCTAAAGAAGGGACATAGCAATTTAGAACACCCACGATAGTGTGACTTTCCCACAACTGGAAACTCAACCTTTAAATGAGGCAAGGTCACCTCGTAATGATGGGGATACTATTGTGGGTGGGAAATACCTCCTACGGACTAGAATTGAGGGTTTTATCATGCATGCAGAAATGACCTAAAGTCTCCTACTTCTTACCAACATTCCAATCATAAACCCCATTATTCATATGCAAATACAAGGTTAAAAATATCAAGTTATTGTACCTTAGTTTCCATTTTTGATGTCGATCCCTTTAACATTTGGTCACTCCTTGACTGAAATTATCCTCCGAAATATGACCTGCATTCATAAAAGACAAACAAATAACTCCACATGCATATGATCTATAAATTAATGGGTTAGAGATTCTATCAAAATATAATCAAATTTAGATATTGACAATCTCATATGGCGGGATGGGAAAAGTACTTCTTTTATTAATCTCACAAGAGTAACCTTACAATAGTGAGATCGACCACTGCTCCTCGAATATGGTCCTAGGATCCTCTTCAACTGTGCTCCAACTGCTTATGTATATGGTTCTCTTCACACAATAGTTGCAAAAGGTTGGGGCAAGGGGAATGCTAAATCGGGTATAGTTTCTTTGCTATGATTTTCCTCCTTCCAAATGGGACCCCTAGCCCTTCTTTTATAGGCTAGAAAGGGCTAGGTATTTGGTCAAGTGACCAGCTATGGGTGGTCAAATGGTTTAGTTAACTTACCCAAAACTGTGTGTTTCATCTGTAACTTTCCATTTTTCATGCTTTTTTAGGTATATGCAGGTTGTAGTGGGTCAGCCAGCGTACAGATGCGTGAAGTAGTGGAGAAGGGTGTGTATGCCTTCAAAAAGGGTGTTTTTTAAGAAGTTGTTCAATAGTGGCTTGGAAAATAAGGCAAATGAGATGGCTTGATGCCAGGTAAGAATGTATATTGCAATTTAGGGTTATAACAGATGCCCCCTAATGTGTGAGGTCAGAAGAGCATCTGATGGCTGAAATACATTATCAATATTCACCAACGTACCAAATAAGTGAGCCCAGGGACTAGAATTCGGGAGGTGCCATCTGCAAAATAACAATTGTCTCACCAAGGAGGGCATACCCATGCTCTAAATGAAATAAAATCATGGCTACCAATCAAATACATTGTAGATCCATGTCATATAACTATATAAAGTGTAGCCATGAGAAATACACAATGGATCTACATCTCAAAATAAAAAAGATATACATGTATAGTATCCATCTTCAAGAAGCGAATAAGGCCTGATGGCTAGAGATGAGGCCTTTAGAGCTCGAGCAACAACTTCAAAATCTTCACAACTCGGTTAGGAGTGTAATATGAGTGTATGACTTCACTACCCAGAGGTCTTTGACAACTTGTTAGGAACATACTAGAGGATTTTGATGATCAGGTTGAGGGCTTCATGGATTTCGAACAAAGACTTGATTGGGCTTTTGGGATGACCGAGCATGAGGGTAAGAGACAATCTGAAGAGGGGGGAAGACTCAATCTTGGTAATAACTTCCCTTGGACAATAGCACGACAAAAGATGAGACTCAGGCAACATGATATTTTGACATAAGTTCACGATGTAGGAGGCACCGCAAACTCTCCATATGTTTGGAAGAATAACCAAATGGAGGAGGACACAACTCTATGTATCCAAAAAATATTCATAAGGTCATGTTAAATCCCAAGGCTTGATGAACAATTGGAAGGATGTGCTTTGTCCAAGGGCGACTCATTGTGCTGCCAATAAAAAGAAAATACTTTTTCCTTCCTCTTTTTGGGGTATATTTGTTTTTTTTGTCTTTTTCGATAATTTTGGAAATCTTGAAAAAAAAAAAAAAAAAGAATGCTACGTTACAAAGGAGGATTGAGTGTCACAGACATACTAGTTCCAAGCGCACCAAACACATGGATACTCAGGGAAAAGGGACATATGCAGGAAAAGGACACTCAAGAAAAATCCTCCATGGGACAAAGGTGTCAAGACACAGAGGCAAAGTGCTACAAGGCTTGCGTATAAGGCATGTTTTAGATGGTTCAGTTGAGAGCAACATGGAGTCGGCATTAGGCCAAATATACAGGTATGAAAATGAAATTAATAAGACACACAATGGTAACGTCCTTTGATGTAATTTTAACTAGCCCAGAGAAGGTAAGATCGGTGGTTTTTCATATTTAGAGAGTCTGAAAAAGCATAAAAGGAGACTCCACTGGGGTACCATTTTCGAATATAGTCTAGTCATTTCAAAAAAGGGGTAAACTAGCACTGACCAAACATCTCTTCAAAACCATTTTAATGAGTGTGATAAAGACAAGATCACTCGACAATTTTTTCATTTTTAAGGAGTCTGAAAAAAGCTTAACCATGGACTCCGTCAAGAATGTTCTTCTGGGCCATTTTAACGAGTGTGAAAGAATAAGGTCACTCGGAGATATTTTCAATTTTAGGGAGTCTAAAAAGAGCTTAACTATGGACTCCGTGGGGGTTCCTTTTTCATAAATGTAGTCCCTCGGGCCCGAAAAAGGGTTAAAATCATACCTAAGAATACTCTTCTAGGGAACCGAAGCTCCTAGAGTATACCTTTGTTCATACAGTTGACCATCCAGCCCAAAAAGGGGTAAACTACCACCAATAGACATGAATTAAAATTTTAGTTTAGCGAGCGTGAAGGTCAACAAGATCGCTTGACAACCTTTTCATTTTTAGAGGGTCTGTAAAGGGCTTAAAAGAACACCCATTATGTTCTGGGAGTCCCGAGGTTGAGTTCAAGAGTGATAATGCATCATGCAAATGAGGCTCAAACTCGTAATCAGGATAAAATAATAAGGACTCCCGAGCCTATAGTCATTAGTGATGGCATGGACACCAAAATGCAACCAGGATCTACCTAGGGCATCCATGTTAACGCAGGCTCTACCACTAAAAAAATGACACTTATAAAGAAGAAATGATGGTTCTGTGTCACAAATCGGTGGGATCGATCCTATGGTGTAGTTATAAAGACAACGAGATGCAAAAAGTAGAGGTGGAATCCTAACTTAAATGCAACAAGTTGGAAAAACGAATTTTCACCAAAGGACCTTTAAAAAGACACAAATCTCCAAAACGCTTGCCAATACCCAAAGTAATACTTATTGTAACAAATCATAGAAAACTCTTGAACCATACTAAATGATGTTTAATTTATAAAAAATGACACCAGGGTCCAAAAAATGACAAAAAATGGCCAAAAAAATCTATAAATAGAAGCTGGCAGCTCATTATCATTATTGCAAATTGAGAAATTGACTAAAAGCCAAAAATACACCTTTGTGAAAATAATTTATTCTGGGATCTTCAATGGACGAAACAAACTTTCGCTTGGACCAAGTAAGTACATACTAACCCCCCTTGCATTTCAATACTTCATTTAGGAATTTATTTTTGTTTTTTGAGGGGGTGTCGACCTTTAAAAAGGTCGGCCCTATGTATATGCGGGCTGTCTTATGAAATTCTGCGTGTGCATGCATGCCAAGGAAAGACTGCACACATGCACACGCGACTGTGTGCATTATAGCTCGTGTATACCCTCTAAGATAAGAAAAAAATAAAAAAATGCAAGGGCTAATCCCCCCTAGACTTGTCAATTGCAGGATGTATGTCCACTGGAGGGAGAGAGAGCATGAGGAATTTGATGCTGCGATCTCATATGACCCTGATGTTGTAGCTACACTAGCTCAATGTGGATTATTTAAGTTCTTCTAGAGTGCATTTATGTGGGCACAACCTAGGCTGCTGAATGCCTTGATCGATTACTGGCACCCAGATGCGGAGGCATTCATGCTTGAAGGACAGTCGTTGACTCCAACGACTAAAGATATCTACTTTCTGACTCGCCTCTCAAGGAGAGGCGAACCAACCAACCTTCTCACTTTTCCTTTCGAGCCTCACAACATAGCGGAGTTGATTAACCTCCATTGCGAGGTAGGTACTGAAATGGTGGGAACTCAAGTGCCAGTTCACAAGATCAACAACCTATCACTGAAAGCGATAGTTCTACTCATTGGGTGGATTACCGGATCCACAGCTTTAAACCAGGCTTCCCGAGTGCACATGAATTGTGCGGTTCATTTCTTAAATGCACAACTTTTTGACTGAAGTACTACATTACTAGACTGCATGAAAAGGTAGTTGATAGAGTGTCGGATGCAGAGGCACAAAAACTTTGGGTTTGGTACTATCCTTTGTGATTTCTTCTTCGAGAGGGTGCCTAGTCTGAGTCTGAGGTATATTGTACGAGGGCACATAGCCTCTTCTCCAACAATAAACATATGGGCGATATTGTTTCCACGACAGGGGGTAGGGAGGACTATCAAGGCCTTCAATGACAAGTTTTTCGATTGGTGGTCTCGACAGATTCTGGTGATAGAGGACTAGGGACCCTGACATGGGCATACTTCCCAGAGTGGTACGAGGAGAGTTAGGTATGTTTTGTTATTTCTTTCTTTGTCAAATTTATTTAATTTTTATTTTGTTTTTATATATATCATTTTTTTTGTATACTAGAGTGTCTGACAGATATGTGTCTTTTATGTGCAGATGTGGGGCCAGTGTGTCCAGTGGACTTCACGAGGAACAGGCGACGGCCTCGACCAGAGGCAGGACCAACTATAGCTGGCAGACCAGTAGCAGTAGGGGGACCTCCAGCCAGAGAGGCTGAGAGAGTATTGAGACGAGTAGAGAGGAATTTTACCTCGCTCATTGTATAGTCCCCATGGCAGAGATCGAGGATCTGTCGCCATCTATGCAGCCTCATGTAGTGGGGGCACCACAGACGTGGGTATGGATTTTTCAGTGTTTGGAAAATGTCGTTGATCATTATAACAGGGCCACTAGGTCTCGTCCTTAGTTATATTGGACTCCTTACATGCCGAGGGCACTACTTGTATATTTTTGAGGGCATAATCCCAGTGACTCTTTATTGGACGTATTTTTGAGGCGCTTGCATCCACCCATGTACTCTGATATTTTTGATATTATATAAGTATTTTTATGTCTTATGGATTACATCTACTTTACAAATGTATTTACATGTGCATGTGTGTGTCTTTCTTAAATGTGTGCAAGATGCCAATTTAAAATTTGATTAGCTAGAGTATCTGTAACTTGATTTAATCTCCTAGGAATATGAAAATATGTAATATAATGAAGGATTCGTTCTAATATATGTACCCTAAGGAATCGTCGATGTAGAGTAGGATTATGAACATGGTAGCCTCCATTTAACTGAGACAAAACCAACTAAGTGTCTAAATAGACCCAGAGGTGAGAGATACCAAGTGACAAAGCATCACGAAGTAACTCAATAACTGCATTGTATTCAACGACATTGTTTGTGGTGTTGCCTAAACATATACCTCCTGAAGATAGAAATTGGCCCTGAGGTGTGAAAATCACCCAAGCTACGGAGGCAAGCCTCTGAGTGTGCCGGCTAGTACCGTCCACGAATCCAATGAACACCTCTGATTCACTTGACATCTTCCACAGTGAAAAAGATAACATCAAAAATGACATGTCCATAAAACCAAAAAACAAAAAAGTAATAGTACAAAGACTATACATATGTTACAAAAATTCACCCAAGGCGACCCACCTATGAGTAATACTTCTTGAGGTAGAGCCCATTTCTAGGCTCTGCCAAAAAAATTCCCTCAAAGTCCACCAGACGATAAGTGCCCTTCTGTAGTACTTATTTCACGATGAAAGGTCCGAACCACATGGATTTGAACTTGCCTGCCCCCAGGGGGTCCTTATCTTGGTCATAGACCAGGACAAGGTCGCCTTCAGAGAAAATCTAAGGACGAATGGACCAATCATATTGACACTTGAATTTTTGTTTGTGATCCTTGTTAGACAAGGCTGCATCATGATGTTGTTCATTGAGATGTTTGAGGTATAGTAACCATTCTTCAAGTGGTGAAGTATCTGGAAATAATTGTACTACCAACTTTAACGATGGGATTTGGCATTCTATGGGCAAGACTGCTTCCAGCCCTTAAATGAGTTGAAAATGTGAGAAACTGGTTGCAGTCTTAACAGACGTTCGGTAAGCCCATAATGCCGAATATAACATCAAATGCCAATTTGACTTGGCCGAATTGATCGTTCACTATAGAATGGTTTTAAGATATTTATTTATAGCATCTACCTGACCATTCGCTTGGGGGTAGTAAGGTGATGAATGTTCCTGCCACAACCCAAGATTTGATGTTAACTCGATCATCATTTTGTTATGAAAGTAACTACCATGGTCAGTGATAATCTCTCTCAGGACGCCGAACCTTGCTATTATTTGGTTGAACAAAAAGAGAGTTGTTGTTACCCTATCATCTTTGAACGTTGGCATAGCTTCGACCCACTTGGTGAAGTAGTCTACTGCTATGATGATATAGCAGTGCCCCCTTGCTAAAGGGGGGTTGCATGTAGTGTAATCAATCCCCCATTTAGTGAAGGGACCAATGGTAATAACGGGAAACATGGGAGCGGGGTGTGCCCTCATCTTCCGATAGAAGATCTGACACAGGTGGCGCTCCTTGACTGATTCAACACAATCTTTGATTAATTTCGGCTACAAGTAACCGTTTCATAGAAATTTTTGGGTTGTTTCTAACCAAGACAAATGACTGCCACATGCTCCAGTGTGGCAATCGTTAAGCACGATTTTCTCTTCTTCATGAGTGAGAAATCGGTGAAGGATGCAGTCTACACCTCAATGATACAATGTGTCCTCGAGTATGAGATAGTTCTTAGCTTGATGGCATATACGGCGATGCTCAACATGAGAAGCAGAGGTGGGACACTTCAAATTCTGGAGACAGACAAGGACATCTCCATACCAGGGGTCGGAAGACGTGATAAAAAACATGTCTCCTTTGATAGGAAACTCGTCAAGTATAACTTCCCCTGATTCAACCAAAAGTTCCTATATGAGTTCCGCAAAGACCATCAACTTTTTGGATTTCGCCAAAACAAATTCTAAGTCGAATTCCTAGAGGATAACTATCCATCTACTGATTTTTTCATCGATGACTCGTCATGTGGATACGTATTGAAATGGGTTCATGACAACAATGATGGTGGTCTTGCGAAACAAAATGTAATGACAGAACCGTTGAACAGCATGGTCTGTTGCCAACACAAGTTTTTCAATATGGGAATAATTGAGTTCCGGTCTAACTAGGCCTCGGCTCAGGTAATAAATCACGTATTTCGAGAGAAAATTATCCTCCTGAACTAATACCATACCGATGGTCGACTCTGTAGCGGCAAAGCACAATAAGAAATTTTTATTATAATTGGGTGGTCGAAGCAGAGGGGTTGATATGAGGGCGCTTTTCAATGCTACAAAAGAGCGTTGAGAAGCTTTGTCCCAATGAAAAGGAGCGTCCTTCTTCAATAAATGCATAAAACCCTTTGTGATCTCGACATAGTTTGTGATGAAACGCCGTAGAAAATTTGTTTTTCCTTGCAGACTCTGAAGTCGAGGTATGGTGCACTGGGGAGGCAATTGAACTATTGTCTCAACCTTGAGAGGATCGACCATGATCCCTATTGTTGAAATGATGAAACCTAACAGATGACCTGATGTGACGCAAAAACTGTACTTGTTTGGATTCAAGCGGATTTGGTAGTAGTGACACCATTCAAGGATAAGTCGGAGGTGTTCCAGATGATCATCTCTCTTGCGATATCATGACGCTAAATCATTGAGATAAGCCTCGACTATGTGTTTGAGGTCGTGGAAATAAAATTACATGGCCCGCTGAAATGTAGCTCCAACATTTTTCAGACCAAAAGGCATCTTGCGATAAGCGAATGTACCCCATGGATAGATGAAAGAAGTTTTGTGCTGGTCATTGTGTTTGATGTGTATCTGATTGTATCATGAAAAACCATCCATGAACGAAAAGACTTCACATCCTACGCATTCATTGACTATCAGGTCAATAAACGGCATGGGGAAATTATCTTTTGGGTAGGCCTTATTCAGATCACGGAAGTCCATACATACATGAATCGTGCCCTATTTTTTATTGACTGGCATGGGATTTGACACCCATTGAGTCAATTGGATGGGGTAGATGAAACCAGATTTAAGTAATTTCTCTACTTCAACCTTGATAGTTGTTTCTTTCCTAGGATTGACCGGACGAAGCTTCTGCCAGACCAGCTTGACATCAGGATAAGTTGTGATTTCATGTTCGACAATTCTTGGGTCTATGCCTGGAATTTCTTCAGAAGACCAGGAAAACACGTCGTAGAATTCTTTAAATAAATCTGTGTAGATTTGAATCTCCTCGGGGGAGAAGTCCACTCCGACGAAGATATTCTCCACGACGCCAGGGGTTCTATAGATTTCAATAGGTATCGTTTCAACTATTGTTGCCATATTTCCTTTAGCGTAAACAATGTGCGTTGCCAAAGTATTGATAGGACAATCTTTATCTCCATTCATATTCAAAGTGAATTCTCCTGCTTCAATTCATCTTAACTTTGGGAGGAAGTAAGATCTATGATGAAGATCATCCCAAGGTCTATCCGAACTAATCATTGCCTCAATAATCACCTCATCCGAGGGAAATACTAATTCTAAAGAATCTGTATCAGCAAGGGAACCTTGAGCCCAAATAGGATCGAGCACTAGATCTAACTCTTGTGCTGGATTCAGATCGGGGTCGACAGAAGCTCGTTGAATGATCGAGTATGCAACTTATGTTGTGAACAAAGGCATGGCCATGCCATGGTTATTTTTCCCTTCCATTGTAGCAGATGGGGAAGGAAGAGTCCACAGATAGAGAAAGTACGTCGTGTGAAACAACGAGATTTGAAAATTTTCAACCCGAGGCTGGTCGGGGACATCCATCATGTAATGGACATTACCGGTCAGTGACAGGTAATCGAAAGTACCCATCAATGGTGGATAAAAAACAACCCCTACGTTGACGATGTCGGGCTGAGGGTTATCGATCATCGGGACCGTGGACACTCCCGATGAAGGGTTAGGATGGGAGAAGGATAACTGATCAATGGTCACAATCTGACCCTCGTGAGGAAACAAAAAGACCCAGAAAAATGTCGCAAACACGACTTGCATAGCATAGGTCCAACTCCTTCCTAACAAAATATTGTAGTCGATATACACATCAACCACTTCAACTTCGACACACATAGTTTTTCCCCCTGACTGCATGGGGAAAGAGGGAATGATGCCATGTGGTCAGAAAGAACGACCATCAAAAGTTGTAAGTAGAGTAGGTGATGGAGACAAAATGGGTTGGCTGATGGCCTTCCAACATGCCAAAGACATCACGCATGTCGAGGCACCCTCATCCACCACTGTACAAAAAATATTTCGGGTAAAATTTTTCATGGTGTAAGCCACTACTATTTGAAAAGATACGTGGTAAGGAAGATGAGGTTTTAAGTCGGTGGTATCAAGCATGATCGTTCCCGGATTACAAGTCTCGACAGAGCCTAAGGAAAATAACAGGGCCTTTCTCTGGGAAGGGTAACTCTGGAGGACTTCCAATGTAGACATCGCACAAGGGGTTTGTGATGAATCCTCCACCACAGATTAGTTCTAGAAATCCCTTGTGTTTGGGTTGTAAGAAGATTTTTTGAGCACATCATTTGGGATGTGCTTTGTTGTTTCACCCAACATCTTCTCAATATGAAGAGGAAGAGGTGGGTTTTCGACTTCTTTACCCTTCCGTAATCATGTGCTCTAGTCGTTATATAGGCATCACCTTTCATCATATACACGTTTTTGGATGAAGGATTACTCGAAGACAGAGGGGGTCCTTGAATGCCCCCTTCCACGCTCGAGGAGGGTTGAGTTAGATTTTTCCTGTGTGGGAACGGGTTTGTTAACACGGTAGGTTGTTGTTGTGCCAATAACTTTTGGGCCTCCGCAAGGCAAGGGAACTAATGGTTTGGGTGGTCTTCCTTGCAAATATTACAAGGACACTTTGACTTCTTGTTTTTAGTGTTAGCCCTGCTAGCATTATTTGTGGGTTTCTTATCCCCCTTACCCTTTTTCCATTGTTTCTTCTTTCTATCAGGCTGCTGGGTGGCCTTCGGGTTTGTCATTTTCACACTATGTACATACGACTATTAGTTAGGGGGATCAGTCGAACTAGTGGTCTGGCTAGATACTGTCTATTGTATCAACAATTGTTGCAATTGATTTGACAATGGATCAACGGGCTTGGTTTGTTTTGAACCAATAATTCCATGAGCATGTGGTCCAAACCTTTGCCTAGTTTTTTCAAGGATTGACCTCGGTGCATCTGGAAAAATCTCGTAGAGTAAACCAGACTAAGAGTAAATTAGCTCTAGTTGGTGCGCTCTCATTATCGTGTCTTCCTTGAAAAACACTCTGGATGTTGTGACGTCTTTAGATAATTGGGGTACCAAAGACTTAAGGAAAAACTCTAGCAGGAATGTTGGTGGGACTGGCACTTTGATCAAACTCTTTCGGCATTGCCATTCTCAAATTTGATCCAAGATATGGTCCTCTTTTGTCTGCTTGAAATTGGACAGCAATCTGGTGCCGGTGTCGTATCTCACAGGTAATTGGAAATGGTTCAAGAAATCCATTGCCAATTTTTCGAAGGAAGAGTATCGTGAGAGTTCAAGCTCGATGTACCATTTCGCAACACTCCCTATGAGAGTGCATTGAAACAATCGTAACTGAACAGAATCATCTCTTAATGATTTGGATGAGTACCATAAGTGAAAGGTAGTCACGTGATCACCAGGATATTCGTTAGGCTTGGCCTCAAAATTTGGAATGTCTGAAGGCAACTTGGTTGACATAGGAGGGAAGCTTGGATCATGACAGATGGGGTCATTTAAGAGCCTTTTCAAATCTGGCAAGGGCAAGGTTGCCAGAAACGGTAGTTTGGTTTGTGGATTGTAGCTGGGGAAAAAGGAGCCTGGGGTTTGACTGGCACCAGGTTGCCAGGAAAAATTAGGTTTTTGGCCAGGGCTTTGGTAATAAACATGACCATGACCAGCGTATGGATTGGGCGCTTGTTGAGACATCATCTACTTGTACTTGTAATAAGACGTAAAGGGCTGAGCTCACGTCGCATTCCAAGGATTTTGGGAGGGGTTGCCCCTTCTCGATCCAAAGGGAATAGGCGTTGGGCCTTGCCCGGGGTTCCACTAGATATGGAAAGGGTTTCCCTCATTTAACATCCCTAGAAAGGGGACTGTTCCCTGCCATGGATTCCAGGATCCTTGTGAGGAAGGAATTCCTAAGTGTGCCCCCTATGCAGGAATAGTACCCTATACAGGATGTGGTTGTCCATAACCAGGGTTGCCCCCGACCAAAACGACAGCTGACGAGAAAGCGTTGTTACCAAAAGCGCTGAACAAAGAGAAAGGTGTCAAACCAACCATCATATTAAAAGGATGGAGTGCTTGAATACATACTCCAAACAATTTTATGTTAGGCCCGATGGAGTGTTGAGGAACACCGTCGAACGAGGGGGACGAAGAGGGTATATGACCCCTGCCATAAGGAAAAGCAATAAAGGGAGCATAAGTCCTCCCCATAGATCCTTGCAAAGGAGCATTGGAACTCCCTACCCCCATACCTAAAGTTTGTAGAGTGGAGGAGGAAAGTATAGTACTCGTACCAAAGCTAGGCATCCCGTATTAGAAACGAGATCCTATCATGTTCTGAGTAAATGGAGCAGTGATCGCCACCATAAAAGGAATCATATCACTTCCCGAGGTAGAAGCAGTCGAAACCATGGTGGATCGGACTGACGACGGTTGGTTAGGAGGTGGAACACCCCCAGTAGTGACAATCCCGAAGGAAATATCATTATTCCCTGAAGAAGTGGTAGCGTTTTCTTCCATTGTTTCTGGTGACACTACTTGATGCTCATAAGGTAGAACCTGTACGACGATGGGCACCAGTAGATCAGTGATGGGAGGGTTATATGGACCAAGAGCCTCTGCTCCAAGGTCATAAATGATCGGCTCCTCCAGAATCGAAAGTTTTCCTCTCGAAGATGGGTTGGGCACAGTGTCATGTAACCTAGTTGTCTCAAAATACCCTTGCTTGTCTAATTTTCTCCTTAGCGGTGGTGGGGGGGTTTTGAGGTCAACCGGCGACCTGCCTAGAATCCTTTGCGACCGATGGAACTCCTGATCCTCCACTATGTGAGAAGATCAAATACAAATTAGGGAAATCTATAATCGTTTGAAAACCATCACGCACTAGAAAAAGTACCTATGAGATAAAAAAAGTAGTCACTAACTAGTTGGAAGAACTGTTACAACAACCAAAACTAGAGAAACTTATCGGTGCAAGTGCAACTCGAATACGAAAGCACCCTCCTGATATACTCTGCAAAGTGTGGCCCAATGTCTGTCTTAGGTACCACATTATACCCCCGTAGTCACCTGTGTAAGTCACTAGAAAGATAGGCAACTAGGTTGCCAGCGCTCAAACAGTCACCAGGCGGGTACAGACGACAGTCGGGTGGACCGCAATGAGCAGGGTATTAATCCTAAAACCTATCAAGGGTATCGAAATCAAGTGTTCCGGAAGACGACTGAGGACCTTGAGCGGATTCGAGACCCACGAAGCTTCGTGGCAAATGCAATCAACGAAATCCCAAGATAAGCCCTCTATATGTGTTCCCCACTATGCTTGGTCCATCTTTGGAGGGGTTATCTCTGCTACCTTTCCTTATGTAACCTTGTGTTTATCCCCTGTGTTAGAGGGGTTTACCAGATAAATTTTATGATACTGGACTTTTGACACTCCCTGGCACAGACTCTTATGTTTTTTTTTTCAGCCTTGAAGAGTTTCCTCTCCAATCCTAAATCAAGGCTCTAGCTTAGACTAGTTGATGGACCCTACAAAACATAAAGTCTAGTTGATTTTAATTAATCGTTAATTTTTTGGTCTTGTATTAAGTCAAAGGTTATGAAAGTGAAACTAGTGATGTTTTGAGAGACGAAAGAGAAGATAAAAAGAAAGATGGAAACAAAATAACTTCTTTTTGACAAATTCAAATTTTCTCTTTTAAATTCTTTAACCAAATTTTCAAACTTTTTTTTTTTCTAAGATCGTTTAACTAAAAAAATCAAAACAATCTTTCACTCGACTACGAGATACTTATTGTCCTAATTCAATCAGCCAAGAACTTACGAAAACAATATTTTTCCTATTGATTAATGCAAACAACCAACTATTTAACCAAACCAAGAAACAAAAAAAAAGGTTTTGTGTTTTTTTTTATTATGCTTCAAAAACAAGAAAATTTAAAACTGTATGTCTTCTTCTTTTTTGAATAAAAAAGGTGAAAAAATAAAAACAATACAAGGACAAAATGGACTTCTGGCCAACCAAAGATAGTGGGGAGTTATTGAAAACCAAAAAGGCAGATCAGACTGACTCACTATCTCATCAAAAAAACTAGCAAAGGAAGAAAATTTTTAAATGCAAAAACAAGCTATGCTGGCACACAACCTAGACTGAAACTACTATGACAGAGACCAAAAATACACAAGAAAAACCTGGGAAGTAAGAACTTGACAGGGAAGAGGATATCTGCCTCCTCAAAATTTTCTAGACAGACAAGCGACTATCACTTCAATAGCCAGTGTATGCACGTAGGCTGCCCAAAGATAGGATGCATATGCACACGTGCAGGCTCACTACAGGATGCATATGACTCTGTTTCTCCTCAAAAGAAGCAAGAAAAATAGCTAAGATTAGGCACGGAGTATTGGTATTGAAGACCAGAACCCCTTAAAGGTACATAAACTTACTCTAACATAAAAAGATGCAAGGAAACTTGATAAAACAAAGATAATCTGAGGTTATACCTAGGCTATAGACTACAATCACAGAAACCAAAACTAGATCCAGAAAACCCTTGAAAAGGATCACTTCTGACAGGGGAGAGGATGACTTCCTCTTTTTGAAAAAAAAATCTAGACTCAGACACGCGACTGATCTTTCAATAGCCAACATATGTACGCAGGTTGTATGAAGTCAAGGCACGTGTATACGCGGCCAGAGCTTCTATAGGTCGCGTATGCCTCTGTGGCTTCCCGGAAAAAGAAAAAACAGTCAGGCGAAGGAAGTAAGGAGTACTGGTATGGAAGACCAGAATCCCTACTAGCTTAGACTTTTGCAGAAACTCAGAAAAAGGTAGTAAAACCAATTAAAAAATACCCAACAAGTATCCCAAAAACCCTAGAGATCTCCCCAGTATGGTCGCCAATTCTATTGTGGGTGGGAAATCTCTCCTACGGACTAGAATTAAGGTTTTTATCATGCATGCAAAAATGACCTAAAGTCTCCTACTTCTTACCAACATCCCAATCATAAACCCCATTAGTCATATGCAAATACAAGGTTAAAAAGATCAAGTTATTGTACCTTAGTTTCCATGTTTGATGTCAAACCCTTTAACATTTGGTCGCTCCTTGACTACAATTCTCCTCCCAAAGTTGACCTGCATTCATGAAAGAAAAACAAATAACTCCACATGCATATGATCTATAAACTAATGGGTTAGAGATTCTATCAAAATATAATCAAATTTAAATATTGACAATCTCATATGGCGGGACAGGAAAAGTACTTCTTTTATTAATCTCACAAGAGTAACCTTACAATAGTGAGATTGGCCACTGCTCCTCGAATTTGGTCCTGGGATCCTCTTCAACTGTGCTCCAACTACTTTTGTATATGCTTCTCTTCACACAATAGTTGCAAAAGGTTGGGGCAAGGGGAATGCTAAATCGGGTATAGTTTTTTTACTATGATTTTCCTCCTTCCAAATGGGACCCCTACCCCTTCTTTTATAGGCTAGAAAGGGCTAGGTATTTGGTCGAGTGACCGACTATGGGTGGTCAAACAATTTAGTTAACTTACCTAAAACTATGTGTTCCATCTGCAACTTTCCATTTTCATGCTTTTTTAGGCATATGTGGGCTGTAGTGGGTCAGCCAACGTACACACGTGTGCAGTAGTGGAGCAGGGCATGTATGCCTTAAAAAAGGGTGTTTTTTAAGAAGTTGTTTAGTAGTGGATTGGAAAATAAGGCAAATGAGATGGACTGATTCCAGGTAAGAATGTCTGGTGCAATTTAGGGTTATAAAAGATACTGGTAATGAACAACCTAATAGAAAAAATACATTAGGAGGAGAAAAGGGTGACTATGAATAAGAACAAGAAGAGAGATATGAAAAACAAGAAAGGAATGTCCAATCAAAATAAAATACAGTGACTTGAGTCTTTCCATCCAATTCCTCACCTCATATAGTAACACCATCTCTTGGAATTGACCAACAAAGAGCTTAATCACCAAAAATCATAGGGAAAATTCCCTTTGAATAATTGAGAGAGACAACTAGAAATATAAAGAATTCACCTATAACTTCCACACAAGAGTAGACATTAACAAAAGAAGGCAATAGTCAAGTGCCTACCATGGAAAAGGGGAAGGAACCTACTATAGAACATTTCTATACATCAGGGAGCTTGGAAAGTACCCTATCTTGGGGAGATCAACAAATTATTGAACCGAATGACGAGGTTGCTGATGTGCAGGCCATCTCTTATGAAAAGAAAATAAAGGAACTGATGAAAATAACTATAAAAAGAAGGAGGTTCACTTTATATAATACTTTGTTCATAACCACAAAAGAAACTTTATTTGATACAGAAAATACCAAGGTGAGGGAGCTTCTTAGAGTTGGGATGGATATAACTAATGCCACCCTAGATAGAGAGAAAAGGGATGAAAAAGAAGCTACTAACATGAGAAATTAATTATATCATATTCAACATCAAGGACAGTATTACCAGGACATCACTCAGGCAATAATACTTCTTAAAGGTGATTTCATGGTGGTATACAATCGATTCAAATCGGAGAGATATATTTTCATGACCCGGATATCATATTACCAAGAATATTCTCTTATGGGACTAGTGACCTAGAAAGATATGAAATGGTGGTATGAAAAGGAATATCGATCTTTGGAATGGATCGAGTACATAAAATAAGTGTAGATGGGTCGAGACATAGAAGAACATGGTATTCAGATACTCACAGATTACAGTATCACCAGAATACATAGGGCAACAAAATAATGGACGCAAATGGTACAAGAACCTCATTGGAAAATAAAAGAAATATGGGAAGAATGTGTGAAGAGATGAGATAAAATAAATAAGGAAATGAGGGATATCCAACTACCACAGTTCGACCAACATAAGGACTTCACAGATTTGCGTGACATAGTCAAGAAACACATTGAACTGGACTAGGCGTCTGAATTTTTTTTCTTAGATTTTGACCCTTGTCCCAGGACAAATGAAGAATTTCATGAAGCCCTCGATCATAGCATCAAAATTTTTTCAGCGACTAAGTTCTAATATGGATAAATACAAGCAACTTGTGGTGGATATGAAAGAGATCCTTAGTGCACCAATGGAACAACACAGGTTCCTTGATGCCAACACATGCGGATTTTTTTTTTCTAGTGGTTAGAATATGAGATGAACAATCCGCTACAATAGAACATCAAGACAACCAGAGATAATAGGAGAAGAACACATGGATTAAGTCCACTTTTTTTTTTAACTTGATAAGACTCAACATAGTAGTTATTTTTAGATAATTTACTTTTATAAATAAAGACATTAGCCATGTATTAGGGGTGATGGTGTTTTCATAGAAAAGAGGATTTTATTTTGTAAGAGAACTATTTCTCGGAAAAAGGTGATTGAATTTAGAAGTTCTACGTAGAACCATAAGTAATTGTTTTTCATCCAAAGAATGAATTTGATTGAACCTATGGATTGTTTCCATTCTCAAATATATATTTTCTACTATGTTGAGTAAGGTCTGTTATGATTATTTCTTAAGTTATCATAGAATACCTTACAGTTATTTATTTCAAATTGATGAAAGAAAATCGATAATGTTTAACATGTGATGTGTGGTAAGGTGTGGTGAAATTAGTTTCTAGCCTCTATTATATTGCATGCATATTCTCTTTCAAACTTTCTCCCACATAAAATCTAATAGTATGGAAAAGTGATGGTATTATTGCTAATCTGCACTCGACATAGTTGTTGTTTGCATACTGGGGAACAAATGTTATCCCAAGGCCCGGTCTTCCCCCAGATAGATCAATTTTTTTCTTTGAATACATATTAAAACACTGTAAACCCAAAAAGGAAAATTTATTCATTAGGAGGAAGTATTTGAAAGGTACATAGATATATCACTATTAAATCCCATCAAAAATTGTTGGATGATTGATTTGGAGAATTGTACTACCATTAAACGATGAAGAGTCTAATTGGGCCTCAGTGATGGGTACAATTCCTATTGTTGAGTCAAAGGGAACTTTGATCCCTTAAAAAGACAAATGAAGCTAATACATTGAAGAAGAGTATCGAGGTTTGAATTTATAGGGGAAGATTGGTAAGTTTCCATTGAAGAGAAGAAGGACTCAAAAAGTATTAAAGATATTTATTGGGATTAGGTGATAAAATATTAAAGTATTAAAGCTATATGTTGGGATAACATTTAAAAAAAAATCCTAGAGTATTAAAAAAATATTTAATCACCTAATCCCAACGATTATCTTTAATAATTTTTACCTCATTATCTTCAATGGGAACTTACCAATCTTCCCCTATAAATTCAAACCTCAACACTCTTCTTCAATGTATTAGCTCCATTTGTCCCTAATGATCAGTGGAGTATCCACTCAAAATGTTGGATGTTTCAAAACCTCATACACAATTTTTATCTAGAAAACTTTTGAGCATTATGACTAAGTGTGGAAACTTACATACCCAGTTTATTTTAATTTATTATAAATTTATAATTTTTTAAATATTAAAATATTATTTTCCATAATATTATTTTTTTATTATAATATAAATTATTTTGAGAAACAATCTCTCATATTAAATTATAAAATTAACATCCAACTAGTTCACATACAAGCTTCCAGATATACCCAAACTCAAGAGTATATTTGGGAAGCAAAGATTTGAAGGTAGGGTAGAATCGAGATATTTGAGAAAAAATGGATACAAATTCTATATTTTCCTATTGCATTAAAATCAATATCATATTAAGTATGTGCATGTATTAATTCCATGAGTATTTGGTATGAGGTTCCTCAAAAGGTGAGGTTTAACTATGGGATATATAAGGTGAGGTAAAATTTATAGTGTGGTTGGATGAGGCCACAATAATAACCATAATTTTTTAAGAATAGAGGATATACCCTACCATTGCAAATGGTGGTATATCTAGTAGTATTCATCAAAGGAAAGAGGGATAAATTCACATTCAATGTAATGTATTTAACCAATAGAAATAATGATTATTGAGCAATAATTCAAGAAATATAAATTGTAGAAAACTAAATAAGAGAGACAATGATATAGAGATTGCATAATATAATCCTCGTATTGATAATCCAAAAGAGAGGGAGCAATTTTCATGGGCCTCTTCAAATGGGAAAACTTGTTTGATCAAAGATCCAATACAATAACAACACTTGAAAAAACATTCCATGGTCTATTAACTCTATAAATAGTTTCTCTCTAGGAAAACCCCAACTACTTGTGGTCCCCTCATGGACAAGAACCGGCCACTTAGTGGTCCTTACTTAATAAGGAAGACCATTTTACATTGAGTAACCACCAACTAACTACCTAATGGGCCTTATTCAAAGAAGTTGGCTTCATACATAAATTAATAGCTCCTAAGTAACACAAAGTAGGGAGGTTAGGATAGGGAATTACACACCCTCTCTCTTTAAGAGTAGCATTCTCCTCAAGGCTATAGGTGTGGAAACTACTATAATATTGGTGTTGATTCATAGGTGACATATTCTGATTATGTATCCTTCCACTAGATTAGGACCTACTGAATTGTGCAATGGTATGATCAACATTCTCTTGTGGCTAGTACTCTCTTTGGTTGTAACCAAATGGAACCCTATTCATCAAGTTCTAGGAGGTTGGTCTAAACTCGACACATGAAAGACTAGGTGAATCTTGGAGTGGGATGGAAGAGCCCATTTATAGTCAGCTAGTCCAATGTGTTGGAATATTTGATAGGGTCAATAGAATTTTGGTGTTATCTTCTAAGAGAACTTATCTTTGAAAAAGGACTACTTATAGGGTTGGATATGAACGCTTGATCCCCTTATTTAAAATAACACTTAGAGAAATGATGATTGGTTTATTTATTCATTTGATTTCAAGAAAAAACCATATTATCCTTAAGTGCACAGAGAATGGATGTTCTAGTTTTAAGTGTTCAATCGAATTCTAGAACCATAAATGTTCTTGCTACATAGGAAGACTTGGAAACAGATTTTCGGCCATAGAAAGATTCATATGGTGGAAATTTGGTGACACTATGACAGTGGTAATGTACAACAACTCAACAAGGGGTAGACATTAAACCCATTGGTCATGTTAGTCCACTGAAAAACATTGTAAGTAATTTTCCAAGAACTTATGTACCACCTGTTCTTGACCATTAGTTTGGATAATACAACAAGTGCTCATGTGAAAATTTGTGCCTTATAGTTTGGACAACTCATTCCAAAATATGTTGGTGAAAGTGGGATCATGATTTGACACAATGAAAGTGTGTATACCATGTATTTTAAAATCTAATGTATGAAGGCTTAGGCCTTTATGAAATGAGTAAATGGGTGTTGCAAGGTAGAAAATTGAGCATACATATTACAAAATACAATCAACTACCACCATGATGGCCAATTTGTTTCCAATGTTTAGGAGGTCCACTATAAAATCTATAGAAATATCAATCCAAATCATGGTTGGGATTGATAGTGGTCGGAATGCCTCATGAATAGTCATTGTTTCACTTGTGTTCTTTTGATAAGTGTCACATTTAGATACCAATGTAAGGATATACTTTTTAATTATTTCCCAAAAGAATGAGCACTTATTTCATTCATAGGTTTTCTAAAAGCTAAAATGACCCATTGTAGGGTATTAATGCAACTCCTTTAACACCTTTTGTTTTGAAGTGAAATTTTGCACCAGAAAAATATGTTCTTTAAATTGCAAGGTATTATGTTTAAAAGTGTATCCCTTAGGGGATTGAGGTACTCAAGTGTTTGGATGATTTGATCCATTGTTTCATTTTCCAACCATTCTTTTCAATCTTCTACAAGACAATCTACTATGGGAAAGGATAAAGTAAAGAGAGATTCATCCTCCTCATATTTCCACAAAGAATTAATCACAACATTCTCTTTTCCTTTCTTATACATGATCTCACAATCATACCCAATAATCTTAGTGACCCACTTGTGCTACTCTGGGGATGAAAACCTATGTTCAAGAAAACAATTCAAACTATGATGGTCAATTTTGATACAACAGAAGTCTAACTAGGGAGTGTTAAAAATGCAATTGTCATATAGGTGTGGCTGGGAAAATCCTCCAACACAAGAGATAAACAAGAGGTCATGTGAGGTTGAGTGGTTGATATTAACCATCTAATACTTGTCCAAACATTCATTATTTTTTCATATACGATGGTTCCTTATGTGCCACTTGACCATTTGTGGTGCTATTTCTTTTGGGGCTTCAGGCTTAGCTACCCTCCCCACGTGTATGATCTCGATTTTTTACTTTTCCCTTGGACGCTAATTGCAATTTGGTAACTCTAGTTTTTATTCCAAAGTGTCATAGAGGTGATTGCAGAGGGTTTCTTATGGAACCTAAGGTTGATGTCGTATCAAACTTTTAGTACCCCTGGAGGGTGCCCCATGTTTACATGGGTTACTTGCATCGAGAAGGGATGTTACATTGAGGTCAGGGTAACTGCTTATCACTCCTTTATTCATCGGCCTCGGGAAGTAATCAACCTGTACTAGTTTCTAGAAGGTCCCTTCTTGACCTTTTCATTGCTTTGGACTTAGGACCTAATCCACCTGGGATGAAGTTGTGGAGAGGTGGTTTGTTTGTGTTGTTTCTATTAGGATTTATTATCAAAGTGTTGCTTTGTGTATTTGGCCTTAAGTTTGTGTCTATCCCACTACTTTTGGATTATTGATTCAAGGTGGTCAACCATATTCTTCGCTAGTCACGAAGGATCCTTAGTATTTCACTCAAAAGTGTGGAGTTTCCTCATAGAAGATGTGGGATCCATACCATTTTTTTGTCAGAGATAGTATGTGAGAATCTTTTATACATGGAAAATCCTGCAAGGGATGAAACTATGCATATGAACATAGTGGATACAATTCTTTAGGATACCAACCAAGGTACCCCTTCCCAAGGAGATTCTTGGGATTTTCATTTCTTTGGAAATGTTGATTCCCCCTTTATAACCTCTTTGAACATTCTAGGGTTGAATGTTGGACTATCGGTTTTGTTGTGGACCACTCTAAATGTTCCAAATGATCTTTATTCTTCTTAGATAATAACCTTATATTAGGGTAATCAAATTGATTTTGATTCTATACCTTCTTCGTCTACAAAGTCTACTCCTCCTTCTTTTTCTTCATCTGGTGAATGTATAGCTATTAGTAATTAAAGTTCTAAAAGGAACAAGAAGAGGAAGATTAAGAAGAAGAAGTCACCAACCTCTTCTAGTCATGTGGATATATACAACCATCCTATGCAAGTCATTCTAGGGGCATGCAACAAGTGGCTTTTGCAAGTCATGCTAGGGGAAAAAGTACAGTCATTAAAATTCATATTGGAGATAGATCACCAACCTTTGCTGGTCACATTGGAGACATGCAACTATCCTCTACAAGATATACTGAGAGAAAGAAAATATCCTTTGTGAGTCATGCTAGGGGAATCCTACCAACCTCTACATGTAATGTTGGGGGAAACCTACCATCCTCTATGATTCATGTTGGGAGAGAGAGTCCAATCACTACATGTTATATTGGAGATATGTGACTAACCTCAACTAGTCATGCTAGGAGAAATAAACCAACCGTTGTGAGTCATGTTAGGGGCACAAAGATAGTCACAAAAAATCACACTTGTGAAATGAAACTATCTACTATGAGTCAAGATGGAGGCCACCCACCATACAATGAAAGTCATTATGGGGGGAAGAAACTAGCCTCTGGGAGTCATGCTGGGAGCGAGAGTCGAGTTACTGGAATTCGTACTGGAAATAGGTGACCAACCTTTGATAGTCATGATAAGAGAAAGAAACCTATCATTGTGAGTAATTTTGGGGGAATGAATATAGTCACTACAAGTCAAACTGATGATAAGAAACCAACCTTTGCAAATCATGTTGGGGAAAGAGTCCAGTCCCTACTAGTCATACTAGATTTAACCATCCAACTACTTCAAGTAATGTTGGACTTAACCGATTAGCCACTATGAGTCATGCTAAGGGAAACCTTCCATCCAATGTGAATCATGTTGGGGGAATTGATAATGTTGAGAAACCTAAGTGAGTCATACGAAGTTTTGGATCTCCCAGTAGAGATGTTTTGGGTAGTATTGATATCATACGTTGGCTCACCAGAACTCTCCGTTGACTCAAAAGAAGGTGATGGGTTTGACAATTTAGGATGGAACTTAGTTGATTTGGCTTCCAACTTAAAAAAAAAGAGAGCATATGTAAGTATTCCTATGTGTCTTTTCTATATCACGTGTTGGATTCTTGATCATAGTGGGAGGTATTAGACTATCAAATTTGGGTAGTCGATCATCAATTTAATGGAACAATGTGACACATTAAGGTTTCTTTTTCAACCCTTTACATTTTAAACAACCACATAATACTGGGGGGTCATAAAAAAGATCTAATTCACAGTGCAATACCATTGATATAGGTTGGTTATTGGAAGATGGCATGTTACAATTAGTAGGGTAACAAAGTTGTCCATTTTCATCATTCATTTTCATGTGGTATCTTTCTCTTGATAATATCTTGTGACATTTTTGGACTGGTGGAATATATTTCACATCCGAGTTCGATCATGAATAATGATACCGCAAAATTCAATGAACAATTATTCGAATGCATGTACATAAATAACATAAATTCAATTAGATAAATGAATTATAAATAAAATATAGACTTACTTCGAAAGTTGGTGGAGAACTTGAAAAACTTCCAACAATATGGAATGAGCTATAATATGAAGAATTCTAGCCATTTGTATTATAAAATTTGTTCCCTTGCATTTGAGCCAAAACCATAATCAATACATGAATGAATTCCTAAAAGAAATTTTGGGAATCATAGAACAATATAAATTCAAACAAAATTTTGAATGGATTTTAAAAGTTATCAGTTCTCTTAATTAGTTATATACATCTTTATGCATCTATATAAAAGGGCATAAGTTCATTAAATTATGAAAAACACTAAAGCATGACCTCCATTAGTTCCTCCGTAAAGAAAAATGTCCGAAAAAATTAATTGAACTGGTTTGCATTTCTATTTTTTCAATAAAATTGGTTTTGTTGCATTTATATGTAGAGAGCACACCAAGGCCCTTAAAGATGTGTAGCACACTGATTTATAGAGAAAAAATGAGAAATAAATTTATGTTTTAAATGTAAACATTTTGTTGATTCTTTTCTACGTATAAAGTGCACCAATGCTCTTTATAGCACATCAAAGGTAACTTACAAAAAAAAAAGTGCTCATGTTTATCATCAATGCACCAAAATATACAACGACAAAATGAGTGGGAATTTCATTTTTAAAAATGTATGTGTTTATAAATGAAAATAATATTCATTATTTCATTATTTTGGAAAAATTTAGAGGGGATATTTGTGCAAGAAAGGTTTACCAACAAATTCTTTGGAGTGGGTAGTTTTTTTTTAAGAGCCAAAGCTAGAAGGGATCACCGTAGGCCACATACAAATCTAAAGAGGATAATTTTAGGCATGTTATTTCATTCTATTGATCATCTCAATATTTTCTTAATTGACTCGAACTATTTTCAATGCATTCTCAAAAAATATAAAAGGGTTTCATAGTTTCTTTTGGTACTAGAAGCCCTAGCTTTCTTGTTGTTTCTCTTGGTTACCCTTTGTATATTTCATAAGACAATTTTCTTTTTTTAAGAAATATATTTTTATAGGGTTTCGCTACTTGTATATGGGTCCTTAAGTATCCGCTGTGATGGTACCACTCATCACATTGGATCCCAATCCCTGTCACTATCATTTCTTTTTAAGAAACCTTTTCACAGTACACTGTGCATAATGTACAATAATATCTCACTAGTGCGCATATTTTTGTCAATAACACCATTTATTTTAAAATATAAATACCATTGATGTTAGTATCATAAGTGTATAGGTTAGATAGTGCAAAATAAAATAAACATCAATGCGTATGCATATGTTTAACACACCAGGGCATACTATTTTATTATACGCACTAAAATATTGTTTTGTAAAAAATATTTATAATTTCTATATCTGATGATTCCTATATTTTATTAATAGAAGATGGTCGACAAAAGTTCAAGGAAAACAACTTATTGCAAATAGAATGATCATAGCTCATACCAACAAGGGAACGAGGCAATTTATTTAATTTTTATTAAAAAAATAATATATTTGAATTATTTATAGGTTTAAATTAATGATGTGTATTAGTTAGTGCGTGTCATGTAGAGAAAAAAACTTGAAGAAACTCGATAAGATTGTTCACAATTTGAGTGCAAAAGAGTGTAAAATATTTATGGAAATGTTGCAAAGAGATGAATTAAATGGATCAAAAGGTAATCAACATGAAATTTTTCTTTAACTTTTTACTAAAAATGAATTTCTTAACATTTTAATAACTAATAAGTTTTAAACACTCGATTTCTCATTTTTTTGATGTTATGCAGGGATCAATAGTGAGGGAACAAAATGTCATCCTAAGAGGACAAAAATTATGAAGGATGTAAATGATGATGATAGCTTGATACTTAATTCATTTGGAGTGGTGCTAGAAGTTAATGAGAGGGGAAAATTGTTTTATAGAACTTAGAGGGATATAGTAGAATGAATGTATAGATGCAATTTCCACTTACAATACAAAAGAAATAAAATGAATACAAGAATCAAGTTATACATAAACTACAAGAGGCATTTTTAGAGTAATTGTCAATGAGACCTGTGATACTTGCAATAACAAAAAGAATCATTTAAAAAATATTATTACTAAACATGTTTTTCTATTTATTGTGTTCCAAAAATACCAAATTGACGTTTTTTCTATATTTACTTTCATGTGGATTTAAAAAAAATATATTGTGTTTTTTTGTTTTTCAGAAAGATTATGAAAATTTCAAAGGAAAAACAAGGGTAAAACCAATACATGTTGGTAGGGATGTCAAAAAAAGTGTACAAGGAGATGGTAAAAGAAATGAACATAATTGCATCGCAAAAGGAGGCATTTCAACAACAACATGCATCAAAAGTATGTAATAATTCATTTATTCTTTTATGTACATCAAATTTAATTATCATATGAAATGCTAATTTTCAATTTTTTTATTGTACAAAATAAAATAAAAATGGAACCCATTTAACACATAAGATAGGACGACAAGGAAGAAAAGGGTTGATCACATAGTTTGTGAGTACTTAAATTTTTGGCCTTACCTAAGATTTTATAGTTGTTGTGATCTTTATATTTTAATAATTATTTTACACTCGTCCATGGATGTATTCTAATAGGTTCTAAAATGCAAAGAAGAGATGACCAAAGAATTGATCAACATTGGGTTAAGTGAGCGTTGTGAGTATATGTTGAAGTATTAAGGCTTAATTGAACAATTTGTAAATAGATATGTTATTTAACTTCCCTTGTTCTATAATTAATGGAACAATAAGAAACCTTTATATTAAATATATCAATTATGCTTTGTCATGACATATTAAAAATGTAGGAAACAAAGTATGGAGTGCAGTCAATAGAAGATATTTTGAGACACGACACACAACATAACTTCGGAAGAATGTGTATTGATTATGAATCACTCATTTCTATGGTACTAATTTTTATTTCTGCATTCATATATATTTTTCTATATAAATGTAGATTTACTTATCACAATTTATTTCTATGTTTGTAGATGGAAGATGAAAAGTCAAAACATCGAAAACAAGTCTATGAAGAAGACATTAGTTTAAATAACCAAAGTTGAATATCACCTACAAGTGATGAAGAAACGAGGCATGCACGCAGATCGAGTGATCATGGAAATTCAAGTGATGGACGACAATCAATATAATTGAATGTTACTGCAAGTTGTATGTCTTAGAATATTTGTCTATGAAAATCATGGATTTTGTTTAATATACTAGACATAATGTCCCAGTTGTATGAGAACATGTTACCAACAAGTGTAACAATTACATATTGGTTTTATTATGATTATTATGGACCTTTACATTTTCCCATTTTGTATGACGATGGATCTCTCATTAATATATAATAAAATGGGTTTCTTATTTTATTGCATTGTTGAATGTTGTAAAATGTTGCATTGTTGATTAATTAATATATGGATAATTTACATCATTACAAATAACATAGGTGTAATCCATTGGATAACACATTATACAATGATTATATCAAAGCACAATAATAAAAATATAGAAAACAATATTATTATAAAAAATATTTGATTTTGAGATGATTAATTCAAAATTTGTAAAAAAAATAATTAATTACAATATATACATATCGGTGCATTATATTCTTTTGAACTCACTAAATAGTGTATGTCATAAAATAGATAGTGGTGCATTTTCATGAGGCATACACACTGGTTTCTATTAATTGCATTCAAGCATCAATGCTAAAAATTATGAAAAAACATTGTTACTTTAAACGACATAACAATTATATTTATCATTTCAAAATATTGTGGTGATCCAAAATAGATCCAAACCGAGAATGGGTAAGACTAAATACCTGCAACACAACATGACAACTAATCAAGGTCATGTAAGCTATGTAAAACAATGCAAATGTAAATTTGAATAAGACAAACGACGATGTGAGAGAAATGTTTAAAAAATCAATTAAATGATAAAAATGAGTAGGAGAGAAGGATAAGGAATGGGAAGTGAAGAGACATGGATGTTGTCCTTCCATTAACCCCTATCTATCCCTATTTATTTACTCTCTCTCATACTCAAATGGTTTTTTCTTCAAGGAGGAGGAGAGCATTGTATATTAAAATTGCAGAAAGAAGAATATTGAGCACCATTGAAATTGGTTTTCTCAATTTGAGTTCTAGGCTAAACATCATGTCTCATTGAGTTGTTTTTACTCTATGTGAATTTTTTTTTTCTATTTAAATTCATCATTGTATTTCATGGAATATGATGGGTATAGTTTTTAAATTTCTTCTTTGTTTCTTAATGACCATAGGTAGAATTACTTGCTGCATATTTTTTTACTTTACTCTATGAGAGGATTTCACAAAGATTGTTGGGTAAATGGTGCTTACCCAATATATCGTTAATATCCACAATTGAATGCATTGGGCAAGGGAAGATCCATGGCCATCTTTCTAGAGTGGTTGTAGAATTTGATAAAGCCATATTTCTCTCTCCTTGGAGTCACTCTTTCTCTTCGGGGTGAATTCTTATTGTTTGACTGATGATATGAAGTCCCCACACAACTTTTTATCTTTTTGGACATGTGAAACCATTATAGGGTCACTTGGTTTGTTGTTGGGTGCATATAATCTTGGTTGGGTCATTTTTATCCTCTACCAAGACATTCTTTGAGAGCTGGACATCCCACGCTTCATTTATTTGTTTCCCACGACTTGTATAGTTGAATAATAGCCCCCACAAACTCACTCTACCATCCAATGTTGCCCACGAATTATTTTCACTATCTAAAATGTGCACTACTTCACATCAATAGCTCGATGCACCACCCATTGTTCCCTTTCTTCTCAATGTTCCTACACTAAAATTATAACGATTAGATAGGCCACACCTTATTTATTATTGCCCAAATGTTTGAGTGTGAACACTAGCCATAAGATAGACCCCATGCATTCACTCTTCATTATCTAGGTGTAGTGTGTGAACCCTAGGTCATGGAGAGGCCATACTATGTTTCATATGCAATTTGATGTGTGAAAAAACTAACACTAATTCTCTAGGATTTTAATGTAGCGCATCAAGATTCCATGCACTAAACCTACCTCCAAGGTGCTCCAAGGATTCCTTATTTGTTTCCTGGACTCCCCACAATTCAACACCTTGGTTTGGTTCATCTCCCCTATTTCCCACATGTATCACAACTCAGTTTGATGTGAAACCATATGCTAATAGAATAGTAATGTTGCATTACAAGAGAGCTACCCATATGTAACATAATTGACTTGGTTTGAATGATGTGACAATGAAGAGACATATAATGACTGGGAGAATGGGTTGGTAATGGATAGATCGGCTACCTAGGACACCATTTATTAGTGAGAGATTAATTCATTGTTTATGGAGGATGAATAGGTATTTTTATATAATTAAAATATTTTAATAGCTATGTGAATTATTTGGTTGCTAGCTCATGTGTTGAGAAAGAATTATTTAGTATGATTATAAGGCTCTCATTAAATGGGTGATATAAAAGGTGGGAGAATTCCTCTCAATGGGAAATTAGAAAGTGGTCTTGTGTAGGATACTAGGGACTCTCCATATAATATCATTAACCATGTTACAACTGATAAGAATGAGCAAGTTGATCAATCAAGAAGCTAGATAGTGATTGCACTCAGAAATGTATTGAGAACCACAACCAAAACTTGGATAACCGAGTGGCATATTAGAAAATAGGACATGTCTAGTTCTACATGACAAAGTGTTGGACTTATGGGATTACCCAAGTTCTACCTTAGTTCTCCAACAAAACCCTTATCACCATCGGCCCTTCTGGTAAACCAGAATTCTACACCATGCACATAGTGCACAATGCAGTCTCACCCAAGATGGTTTATGAGTGGCTGCAGGATGCAGATGTCTACCTTCATGAAAGGGGTTGGGGGATGTTCTTTCTTACTTATTCTTACTACTTAACCATGCATTAGTATTCATGAGATCCATTCATTCATTTATTCATTAATTCATTCATGTGCATATTTATTCTAGTGTTCATTGTAAATAAACCATTCATTCATCTATAAAATCACTCAATCATGACTGTAGAAATAGTAAAACATTAAAACACATTACACACATAGGTTTACCGTGGTTCACCCCCCCGGGGCTATGTCCATAGATATCTTATGTTTCTTTCTTATCGATCAAAAGGAATTGTGCACATTACATCATAGCATGGAGTAGTGAGGTAGACAAGGATCGCACCAATATCCACATATTGTGACCTGACCCTCAGCTACTTTGACTTCATTCGAGCTCCATAGCTCTCAACAATGCCAAGACTCATAATGTCCAAAATACTCTCCAAAAAATACTTGTCGCACACACACTCTAAAAATTTGATACCTATCATATATATGATCCTTCTCTAATATACCTCATACCCCTTATTTATATTACAAAATTGGTTTAGAACCATTACAATGATCCCAAAATCCTAACCCTAACTAGGCTAGGTCTGTCCACATTTCTGTCGAATTTCTGCAAATCCTACCACGTGCACTGCTTTTCCTCGAAATGTGGTGCGCTCTTATTCTTGGTCCATTATAATTCATTTTTTGTCTTATTCTCCAAACATTCCTTCTCCAACAGGCCCCCAACACTAACATGCGTCTCATCCCAAGCCACTTAGAGTTATTGTACCTTTTTTAGTGCTACCTCTAGTGCATGAAACTTCTTTCCTAATTATGTTGCTTTGTCTTTAGCCTTTGTGCTCCTCCCTACTAGTATCTCAAAACCTTGCACTATCATGTGCTTTCTTAGCACTTCTTTTCTTTCTGGAAGCACCCTTTCCCATCTTCCTTTATCTGTTTGGAGCTCGTCTATCATTCCTTCTGCTTGTTGTTGAAATGGCTTCAGCTGAAACTACCTTTCCTATTTCTCCTCATGCACAGTCTTTACTTCCTCCTACAAGTTTTTCAGCTCCTGCGTGACCTTCATTCTTAGGTATATATACATGGTTTTCTATCTCTTCTTCAATTCCTAAACCTCCACGTTCAGGTTTTCCTTCCTCTACTCCAGCTGATGGATCTTTTCTTCCTATTCTAGGTTGGTCCAAATATGTGCAGTCTTTTCATACAGTTCTACCACTTCTTTCACCTCCTCTACTATACTCTCTATGCGTGTAGTAGCCTCTTGGTCTCTCTTCTCTCACTCTTCTGGAGGTGTTCTCGGAGTTAAATTCTCTATTAAATCCACTATTTCTTTCTTGTATTTCTCCAAGGTCTGTGTAATTTGTTCTATCTTCTCTTTTGTTGTCACCTCATATGCCTATGCACAATATGGTATGATCATATATACCTCTATACTCTTATTATTTAAGTGATATGCGTGATTCTTCTCTTCTTTCTTTTCCAACATGATATGTTCACATGTCACTTGAAATATCTCCTTGACCTTGTGGTCGAGTGCTAGGTTGGTGGCATATTCCCTATCTCTAGACTGTACTTCCTGCATTACACTTGCTTGTAGTCCATATAGAAATTTCATGGGTACTTTCACCAGGACCAAATATAGATGTTCCATGTCCTTTACTAGTTTCTGCACTGTGTTTTCATCGATCTCCAACATTTCTGGTGTGACATTGAATCTGTCATTTCTTGCTACTACTGTCTTCATGGTACCTTATTGATATTTTTGCATTGATGATTCCTATGCTTGTTATTGATGTTGTGTTGTTGGATCATGTGTTGTGTTTAGTTGCAGTATATGTAAGATGTCATCTACTTCTACCATTTTTTCCATGATTTATTCCCTTTGTGCCTCTGTTGCTCACACTGCATCCGCTCCTCTATCCTGGACTTTGTCTGCAACAAACTTTGTATCTTCCTCTGTAATGGTGATGGTTGGATGATTCTTGTGATACTTTATATTTTTCCTTATTTATTCCCCCTATACTCTAGTTCTCTTCTTTATTGGGGTTGAGTTTTGCACCCCATTTTTCTTCTTTTCTATTTCCCCACATTTTTCTTCCTTTGGGTGAGAGTTATCTCCCTTCTCTCCATCCCCTTTTACTTCTATCCTTGACACTGTCTCTTTCTTTCTTTGATTTTTTCTTGTTGTGTTGCTTCCTAAAGCTTGGTCGCGCTCTGCAACTTTCCTTGTATTATTCGCTGGATTGATTTTCTTCTTTGATGTTCCTACTTCTGTTGGATCCTTAGGATTTGTTCCTTTATTTTGTGTTACTAGAACCTTCCACTGCATAGGCCAGTCTTTCAAAATCCAATCTACTTCTCGTGATGTGCAATATTTCATTTTCAACCATTTCTTCTTCGGGTCCCTTTTGGTCTGGATCCACAAATGATGTCTTGAATCCTTGAAATTGGAAATCCCTTCATTGCCTTGAACCACTTTAATAGGGATTCTCCATAAATTGGTTGTGTTCTATTTAATATCCTCCAAGAACATGGAAAATATTGTGTTGTTGGCCTGCTAGTTCTTTGGGTCCTTTGCTTGCCACAAATTTTCACAGCACGTTGCATAACATTTACCCTTCATGTCTAGAAAAGTTGAAAACATGGGATCCTTCCATCCCACTGGTGATATCCGTATTAGCAACCAAGAGTAATCAAATTTTATTCCATTATCATGTGCATCTCTAAAATCTACCAAAAATTGATTCAATGGATATGGTTCCCATATTAACACTATGCCCTTTGTGCACTACGCAACTATTTCTATCACTCATGTTGGGGATTCTTTCAATAGTTTGCAGGCCATCAATTTTGTAGCAAACCTTTTTTTCCTGGTCATTAATATCCTTGATGATTAGTCCTCGGGTTCCCCTGTTTGTCTCGAACTATGTTTTTACTGCATCTGCAATCTCTTTATCACTGGCTTTATTTTTCAAATAGTCCTTTGGCTTTACCCCGTTGGTAGGTAACCAAGTGATGTTCGCTATGAGATCCACGTCTATGGGGACCAACCTATCCATCCACATGATACCTCCATGTATCCTAGCCAATATTTGTTTCACACAAAGGCTTTCATTTTTACCATGCCCAAAATGTGGTATGTCCAACAGATTCATCACACCTGAATTATAGAGACCTATAACCCAGTGCGCGGGCTCCAAAATAGGAATCCCTAGGGGTCCTACCTCCCCCTTGTTCTCCAAGTATACTTCCTACATGAATTTAGGAAACTTTTTAATGTTAGTTATATCATGGTATGCATACTTGAGCTTTGACACCTTCCCCAGCATGTCTTCCACTGCAACTACAACGTATGGAAGATGGGGTAAAGTAATATCCACCGTGCTTGGTGCTTTCCTCTTTTGACCCATGGCTAGGTTTTATTATGTGGCTTCATCCTTAGGTTCATATTCTTCTTCTCCCTCCATTTCATGCTAGCCTTTGACTTCTTCTGCGACTTGTTGTTTCTATTTTTCCTTTTCTGTAGGGTTTTCTGCACTTTGACCCACTTGCACTTGTTTCATGGTTGATAGTTCTTCCTCTATTCTATTTAGAATAATTTGTTTGGTCTCAAATGTTGTCACATCTTCCAGCTCCACAAAATCCTATGGTTCTTCCATCCTTTATTTCTTCCTACCTGACTGTCGAGTTACTTGTACAAATCAACTAGGAGAGCCAACCTTCTTGGGTGCCATCTAATTAGTCTTTCACTCAATCGACTAACTTCTCCTCTTTCTCTATCACCCTTTTCTCGCAATCTAAAGTGCTTGGTTTCTCAAAATTCACTAAGTTTTGAACTTTCCTTTTCTTTTCCATTTTTATAAACCCGATTGTTAATGATCTGTCTTGTTTTTCACTTTTTTTGGTCATTTGCACGGTGTCTAACTTTTTTACACGCAATATTCTAAATTATGTCGCACCAATTGCTACGCAATGTCATTCTTGAATTACTTATTCCTCCTAATTACTTATTTTGTGCTTTTTCTTCATATGTTTTTGTTTTATCTTCCTTTTTCTTCTCTTAGCTCCTACTATTTACAATATGTACAAGTCTACTTATTGCGCTATAACTATTGAGAGTTAGTAGGTTGAGTGTCCTTGTGCAGTTTCAGTCAACTACGATTCACCATTCCTTTTAATTCCTTTCATGTTAATCCTTGCAACTGTACAACCCCTCCATCTGTGACATAATTTATCTGATATGGCCCTAGCTAATGTATTATGAGCTTCCCTAGGTTTTGTAAATACTTATTGTCATAGAGGAGAACTAGATATCCTTCCTTAAACTTATTATTCTTGATATGTATATCATGCCATGCTTTATTCTTTGCTTTCTATACCTCTTGATGGAACATGATTTTTTATTCTTCTAATTGCACCAGTTGAGCCAATCTTTCTTGTGATGTGCCATTTTTTGTCATCTCTGTAATTGTTACAATATGCAAACTTGGTATCAAATAATCTAAGGGAATTATTTCCTCATGTCCATGCACCGATCTAAAGGGTGTTTTTCCTATTAATTTCTTGTGGGTATTTATATAACCCCAAAGTACTATTGGTACCTTCAAATCCCAATCGTCTCAGTTTATATTGCAAATATTTTTCAAGGAATTCTCAAAAATCTTGTTGAAGGCTTCCACTGCTCCATTTTCTTGAGGGTGGTAAGGAGTACTCTTCTAGTGATATATCTCAAATTCTTCCAGCTTTGCCTCAAACATACTGTTGATGAATTGCATCCCCTTATCACTCATTAATATTCTTGGACATCCAAACCTTGTTACGACATTCTTGAATAAAAAATGCACTACTGTCTCTGTGTTGCAATCCTTTACTGATGTTGCCTCATCCCATCTGGTTAAGTATTCCATTATTGTAATACTGTATTTGGCTCCTGATAGTCTTGTTGGTGGATTAATTGGACCTACAAAATCTATGGTCCATTTATCAAACACTTATAAAATAACATGTGGTCTCAGTGGCATCTCATACCTCCTAGATGGGTTCCCAACTCTTTGACAAACATCACACTTTTGATAGTATTATTTTGAGTCCTTATGAACTATTGGATACCATAATCCTACATGCAATACCTTCTGCATGGTAGCTTTACTTACGTAGTTCCCTCCTACAATTACTTCATGCACCTCTGCCAAAATAATGGGTCTTTCATGCTCCATCACACATCTCCTCAAGATGTTATCTGCTCCAAGTTTGTATAAATGATCTGTAATCAATTGATAATATGCATCTATGACCACCAAATGTTTCTTCTGCGTAGTAGTAAATTCTCTTGTTGCAAGTCATGTACTCAAAAACTCAATAATGTCAACAAAAAGTTCATCTGCAATTTGTACTGATAACAATTATGCATCTAGAAATTTGTCTTCCAAGTTACTGGGTTACTCTCCATTTGTTATCCTAGATAAGTTATTTGGGCCTGCATTCAATGTTCCAGTCTTAACCACAACTTGAAAGTCAAATTATTGAAACAAAACTAGTCATCTGCATATACTTCCCCCCAACACTGGATTATTAACTAAGTATCTCATAGTTGAATGATTTGTAAACGTATTAAAGTTGCAAAGCATACACCATAGTTAGACCTTTTCTTTCTGTAGTGTTATAGTTTTGTTCTGAATCTAATAACTTTCTTCTTGCTAATGTAATAGGGTGATCTATATCACCTTCTCATGGCTGGGTTAATACTACTCCTAATGAAATTGCATATGCATATACATGCACATGAAATTCTTTAGCCCAATATGGAAATACTAAAATTGGCGTAGTAACCATCTTCTCCTTCAAAATATATAGAATCTTCTAGCATTCATCATTCCACTAGTACTTAGTATCCTTCTTCAACAACTTTTCCATTGGCACGATGATCTATGCATATCCTCTTATGAAATTTTTGTAATGCCTTGTATGGCCCAATGTACTCTTCAACTAGTGCACTGCATTTGGTGGTGGTAAGTTAACTATGACAACAATTTTAGTAGGATCAATCAATAGACTCTGTTTACACACCACATGTTCTAACAATATCCCAAAAGGAGCGCTGCAAATACACTTTTTAATATTTAATGATATCTAACATTATCTGCATCTATCCAACATTAGCCTTAGTACTTCAACATGATATTTCAACAAACTGAACATTGTCCAATCATCCAAGTAAACTTCTAAAAACTTGTGAATAAAGTCCTTGAAGGAGGATACTACTAACTCTTGAAAAATGGATGGTGCGTTCTTCAATCCAAATGGCATAACTATATACTGAAATGAGACCCACCCTATATCAAATGTTGTATTATGTCTATATTCTGGTGCTATCCTTATCTGATGATACATGAAAATCCATCTGTAAAATAATAAGCTTCTTAGTGTCCTACATTCTCGAAATTTTTTTCTTTAAATGGGGTAGGAAAAGAATAGTGTAGGCAGGCACCATTCAATTTTCTCAAATTTGCACAAATCTTGATCCCTCCTTGCTTCTTTTCTTGTGCCACCATAGGAATAATCGATTATGACTCTTGTACAGGTTCTATAACACCAACTTCTAGCATTTTATCAATTTTTGTCTTCACCTTCTCTTTGTATATTGGATTTAATCTGTATGACCTATGTCAGATAGGTCTTGCTTCTGGTTTTAATGGGATATTCATCTCTCATATCTCTCCTACTAACCCATTCATCTATGAGAATGTTTCTAAGAATAAATCACTGTACTCACATAGTAATTATGTGATCCTTTCTACTATCTGATTATCCCAATAATCTCCAACACTGGCCATCTTTGGGTTTTCTACAGTTTCAATGATGCAACATAATCTTATGAATCCAGTTTGGGACCTTCTACTTCCCTTTCGCCTTCCAATTGTAATGTACCCAACCACTCATAAGTTGGGCTACACCACTTAATCTGACTGCAACACACCCAACCACCCATAGGAGAGGAACCCTGCATTCTAGGGACTCACTTCACAGTGACTTATCTCAATTCAAATCACTTTGAAGTTAATTAAGAGGCATTAAAATCACATGCATAAGACAAGATTCAAACCACATCATAAAGAATCAGACAACATGCCATGCACATTGTTACGAACCTAAAATACCTAACCCCTTAAGTGGGTAGAATACTATATTTCCATGTAATAAAGGTCAATATTAATAAGGCCTAGAAATAAGGAGGAATAAGTCAATTGTAAGAAGACCTAATAAACGCTTCCTCTTCTAGAAGAATCTTCCTCTAGATTTTTCTTTTGGATAGATAGATTTAGTATAGATAAGAGTAGATGGTATGAGAACTTTTGTCTTGGAAAATTATTGTAATAAATCTCTTCTCTGTTGGAGGTTTCCCCCTCGAAGAGGCAACTGAACATTGTTTCCTATCAATAACGATATAATTATGGTGTTGTAGTTCCATATAATTTGTTGTTCTATCATTATCTATGCAATATTTCAGTATTTTTTTGTTATCTCGGTATTATTATTTGCATTATTTCTCTATTATTCTAATATAATAGATCTGGTTCCTTACAAGTGGTATCAGAGCACTTTCCTTGGCAGAAAATTGTGGGTTATTTTTTTTTTAGGGTAGAGACATATTCCAACATTTTAAATCTACAAATATATGTCATTACATGCATAAACCCATGGTTGAGGAGTCATACACATAGGAAATATAAGTGGTACTTAAGCACACATTTGTTGGCCACCCTTGTAACCCCTGTTGGTACCCCTTCGAGTGGTAGCACATCATACAATACCTGTATATGGATCGACCTAGATCTCCTAAATCCATACATAGATAAACTGATCGGCCACTTGAATGCTATAGTGTCACCAAGAACATCACTCAAGAAGATAATCTTTAGTACCTGGGTAGTCAGGTAGTATGGCTAAGGGAATGATCTAGCCTCCTTATTTTATGCCCTGAGATATTGGGTCGAGTACTATTGTTGGACCTTGCATGTATATCAAAGAGTTATAGCACAGGGAAAACCCCTGACTGTAGAACCCTTGAATACCCTAAGCCTTGGGATAGAAACAAAAACAGAATAGACAAGATTGATTTCCGTGCAACTGTGCCTCCTGCATTTGGGTTGCAAAATTACTACACATTTCTTACTGTTAAGAATTTGGGCATTTCGTCACTGCAATATTCTTCAGATCATATTCTAAATCTTTCGACACACTTATTTGGGACCTATTCCATTTTACTCCCCTTTTCTCCCTAATCGTAGTCATACCTTTCATTTTTTAAATATTTTTTCCAGTGGACCTGAGCCCTTCTCAGCTTCCCCATTTTTCCACCTATTCCAGTATATTTCCCTTATTTCCCTGATCATCGTGGTACTTATCACTTATAAGTCCTTTTTGTGGTCCCAACCACCCATTTTACCTTACCCGCACTTCCCTTTCCAAATGGCCACCACTCGCAACCAAAACCTACAAGCTTCCATCAATCAAGCCACCTCTGAAATTGCCTCTACCAATTCCCGCCTTGCACAATTAGAAACCTACGTAGAGAAAACATTTGACAAAATGGACGCCAAATTCATGAACTAATTTAACACCCTTCAATATGTTGTCAAGCAGTGGTTGAACTTCCGTTTAGGTCCTTCCTCCTTGGACCAACCCGATGTTGTTGATTCCTCTCATTCTTTGTATTTTCAATCCAACTCCTTTCAGTGTGACCCCCATCTTCCCCATGTCGAGGTTAATAAATTTGATGGTTCTGATCCTATGGGTTGGGTCACTCAAATGGAGCATTACTTTTCTCTGCATGGTATTACTGATGAATTGGCCAAACTTCCCTATGTTTTCCTCTATCAGATCCTGAATGATGGAAATGGTGGAAATGGCATAAAAATTCACGTCAAGGGTATATTTCCTGGACCCATTTTGTTGCATATCTCTATGACTTCTTTGACATTGATACCCACTATCTCGGTCATTGCACCAAGTTGAAAAATTCAGGCATAGTGGAATACTTTATATCTTCTTTTGAGCATTTGACCTTTCAAACCGAGGGCATGTCCGATGATTTATTCTGTGAATTCTTTATTAGTGGCCTAAAGGATGAAATCTGATGCCATGTTCTCATGGGATGTCCTCAGACTTGGTTGGAAGCTACTAAACGTGCTAAAGAAGCCCAACAAGTTGTTTTTTCCCAAAAGAAAAAACCCTCTTTTGTTCCTCGCCCTTGATCCACTAATCCTAACTCCCTTGTCACTCCCCTCAAGGTCCATAAATTAACTAGGGATGAAATGGTTGAACACCAATTGAAGGTTCTTTATAATTGTGATGAAAAATATTTTTCGGGGCACAAGTGTAAGGAAAAAAAAAAATTATGGCCATTTTCAAAGATGTTCCTAAATAAGATGTGATAGTTCCACTTGTTGAAGAGCCCTCCCTTCCCGATGCTACCTTGAATCTCGCTGACCCACCTTAAGTTGAACCCCTCATTTCCTTGCATGTTCTCACTGGCTTCTTTTCTCCCCAAACCCTCAAGCTCATTGGCTATATTAAGAATAGGAAGGTCATCATCCTGGTTGACAGTGGTAGCACCCATAATTTTATTCATTGTTGCATTTCCCAGGAAACCAATTTCTATATCTATGTTGTCAATAATTTTCAAATCATGATAGCCAATGGTGGGTCCATGAAATGTGGTAAGCGTTGTGAAATGTACGTCTTCAAATTAGAAATTACCACATGAAATCTCATATGTTTTCCATCGAAATGGGTGGGTGTGACATTGTGCTAGGTGTTGAATGCTAGGTGTTGAATGGTTATGCACTTTGGGTCCCATTCTTATGGATTTTAAGAAATTAACCATGCAATTCCAACAAGAGTGACAAAGGTATTACTTCCAAGGTCTCATAGTTAGTTCTCCTGAGATCATCAGCTCCCATCGCATGGAAAATATCCTCAAGAAATGCCACTCCGATATTATTGCTTAAGTCCATTCTATTCACGCAGTTGAGACACCCTCCTTGTATCCTAACCTCCAAGCTATTCTCTTCAAACACTAAGCTATTTTTTCCACTCCTCAGGGACTTCCTCCTTCTCCTGGTGTTCATGATAATTCCATACCCCTTATTCTTGGCAGTGTTCCTCCCAATGTTTGCCCTTATCGTCATCTATTTTCCCAAAATAATGAAATTGAGAAAATAGTGCAGGAATTGCTCCAAGCGGGTGTTATCTTCCCCAGTACCATCCCTTGTTCTTCTCCTATGGTCACAGTACTTAAGAAAGAAGGTACTTGGCACATGTGTCCCGACTTTCGTGCCCTCAATAAACTAATCGTCAAGGACAAGTTTCCCATTCTTGTCATTGATGATCTCTTGGATGAGTTGAGTGGTGCTCAATATTTCACCAAACTTGATCTACGTTTAGGCTACCACCAAATCCGTATGCAAGATGCTGACATCCCCAAGAGTTATTTTCAAACTCATGAGGGTCACTATGAGTTCTTGGTCATGCCCTTTGGCCTATGTAATTCCCCCTCCACCTTCCAAAGCCTCATGAATCAGGTCTTTCGTCCTTTTCTTCATCATTTTGTCTTATTTTTCTTTGATGATATTATCATCTATAAAACTTGGCAATCCCATCTTGCCAATGTGGATCAAGTTCTTCATCTACTCTCTCAGCATCAACTTTCCCTCAAACACTCTAAATGTGCCTTTGGCGCCTTGGAAGTTGAGTACTTGGGTCATATTGTTGGCAAGGTTGGTGTCCGAGTGGATCCTAAGAAAATTGAAGCCATGAAAGATTGGCCTTGCCCCAAGACTATAAAAATCTTTCGTGGTTTTCTAGGTTTAACAAGATATTATCACAATTTTGTTTAGAATTATGGAAATATTGTGGTGCCTCTCACTTCTCTACTTAAAAATAATTCTTTCACTTGGACTCCCACAATTGATCATGCCTTTCAAGAATTGAAGGAGGCTATGTGCACTACTCTAGTCTTGGCCCTTCCTGATTTCACGAAGACCTTTGTCGTGGAATGTGATGCCTCTGAGAGAGGAATTGGAGCAGTCCTTATGAAAGAGGGAAGACCTTTGGTGTTTACCAACAAACAATTTTCAGACTACCATTTGGGACAATCAATCTATGAAAAGGAAATGTTGGTTATTCTACATGCAGTAGATCTCTGACGCCCTTAGATCTTGGGGAAATGCTTCCAAATTAAGACAGATCATCAAAGCCTCAAGTATTTTCTGGAGCAATGACCTTCCTCTCTAGAGAAACAAAAATGGGTAATTAAGCTTTTTGGATATGATTATGAGATCATTTACAAGAAATGAAAAGAAAATGTTCTTGTTGATGCTCTTTCTTGAAAATATGAAGATGAAGGGTCCCTTTTCTCCCTATCCTTCATTGTCCTAGATTGGCTCCAAGATGTTCACCAGGAATGGCTACAAAATCCTAAAATTTTTCATCTGATCCAACATTTGCAAGAAAATTATCCAGTTTCCCCAGGGTACTCTTGGAACAATGATGAGCTTCGCTACAAAGGTCGTTTGTATTTAAGTAAATAGTCACAACTTAAATCCACAGTGATTACTAAGATTCATGCTACTCCCACAGTTGGGCACTCAAGGTTTACCAAAACCTATGATAGGGTCAAATGTTCTTTTTTCTGGGATGGTATGAAAAAGGAAGTTCACACTTTTTTGGCCGAATGTGAGGTTTGTCAATGTAACAAGGGAGAAACAATCAAAGCCCTGGGCACACTCCAAACGCTTCTGATTCCACCCTCTATTTGGAGGTACATCTCTATGGATTTCATTGTGGGATTACCTAAATTAGGAAATAAGTCTGTCATCATGGTGATAGTTGATTGTGTTTCCAGGTATTCTCATTTCTCTGTTATTCAACATCCATTCACTACATTCACCGTGGCTTAAATTTTCATGGATCATGTCTTCAAGCTTCATGGAATGACTAATTCTATTGTTTCTGATCGAGACCCCACTTTCACCAACAATTTTTGGCAAGAATTGTTCAAGATACAGGGCACCCAATTGCATCTCAGCACCGCCTATCATCCCCAGACTGATGGTCAAACTGAAGTTATCAACAAGTGTTTGGATACTTACTTAAGGTTTTTTCCCTATGAAAGGAAAAATCAATGGTCTCAATGGTTACCATTAGATGAATGGTGGTACACCACTTCTTACCATACAACTACTCACATGACTCCTTTTGAAGTAGTATATGGACAAAATCCACCTTCCATTCTCTCCTACATCCCAGGCGTCTCAAAGGTTCAGGCAGTTGACTAAACAATTATTGTTCAAAAGGCTATTCTCTGTACCCTCAAAGAGAATTTGGTTATGGCTTAGAATCACATGAAGGAACAATCTTATCAAGGTCTCCCAGAACGTCAATTTGTTGAAGGCGACTAGGTATTTCTTTATCTGCAACCTTATAAACAAACTTCACTTAAGGCTTAACATTGTCAGAAACTGGTGCCCAAATTTTATGGTCCTTATACAGTTCTCAACCGTGTGGGACAGGTGGCCTATCAGTTATATTTTCCTAGTTCTTGCAAGATGCATCTTGTTTTTCATGTCTCATGCTTTAATAAGGTGATTTAAACTAAGTTCCAAACTCAAACCAACCTTCCCTAGTTGGCCGAAGAAGGATCCATCTAGTTGTAGCCACAAGCAGTTTTGGACTAGTGTGAGCGTTGTCTTTGTTAGTGCATCATCAAGGAAGTGTTAGTTAAGTGGAAATATACAACTCCTGTTGATGCCACCTAGGAGCCCATTATCCTTCTGCAATAATTTCCTCATATCAAGACTTGAGAAAAAGGATGATTATAAGGGGAGGGCATGTTAGGGACCTAAACTACCTAACCCCTCGAGTGGGTAGAATAATATATTTCCATGTAATAAAGGTCAATATTAATAAGGCCTAGAAATAAGGAGGAATAAGTCAATTATAAAAAGACTTAATAGAAGCTTCTGCTTCTAGAAGGATCTTCCTCTAGATTGTTCTTTTGGATAGATAGATTTAACATAAATAAGAGTAGAGGGTATGAGAAATTTTGTCTTGGAAAATTATTGTAATAGAGCTCTTCTTTGCTGGAGGTTTCCCCCTCGAAGAGGAAAGTGAACATTGTTTCCTATCAATAAAGGTATAATTTTGGTGTTGTGGTTCCATAGAATTTGTTGTTCCATTGTTATCTCTGCAATATTTCAGTATTTTTTGTTATCTTGGTATTATTCTCTGCATTATTTCTCTATTCTGCTAATATAATAGATATGGTACCTTACACACAACAATAACTAGCATATAGGAACATTAAAATACATATCTCATAGATAATTAAATACACAATGGAATAAAACTATATAGAAAACACAGAGAACACTTATCTTTCAAGTAAACATTCACCAACTAGCTATAGACCAAGGACGTTCCTCCCACCCATAGACATTGTTGTTCATTTACTCTCAATAGTAGGTCACCCCCGATCCAGGGCTATGAATCCACAAGGACGAGTCCTAGGCAAAATATACAACACACAACAGTTGGATAACTAGCTCCTAATTTTCTCAACCACACAACAAATCTGAATCCCTAGCTCTCTTTCCCCCTCAACCTACACAACCCAAATAAATGAACACCTTTCTCTGCCATGCAGTCCCTCAAGCTGTCTCTTTCCTCTCTCGGGATACAGTGCTACTTGGATAAGAAATATCACTAATGGAAACTCCAAGGATTCTCAGTTGTGGGAAGTTCTTGTAGAACTACCATCGATATCATACTAAAAATATTTTCAGCACTCAAGTTATCACAGGCCTTTCAAAACTCACAAAAATCCAAATTACACCAAATCTCTTCTACCCATCCTGGGACCTGCACAACCCAAGAGAATGTACCTCCACCCTTCTCTACCATCCAGTCCCTTAGGCAATCCTTCTCCTTCCAGGGCCCCAGTGCAGCTGGTCTAGAATATCCATGCTAGGACTCTCAGGACTCACAGTTGTGGATAGTTCTATCCGAGCTTCTATCAACCTCATGCACATAGGCATCCATTCCCTCCTTGAATGATCAGTAAAATATTACATTCATTCAACAATGGCTCTCCTCTTCCTGCCATTCTTTTCCATGCTCAATCCTAGAGCACACGAATTAGCAAGATTTATTGAATAGGAAAGAAGAACAAGAGAACAAATGGAAGAATATGACCAAGGGAAGAAGACAAACTAGGGGAAGAACGATCCCAAAAAAGCCTCCAAGGGATGTTTAAATAATTACATGAAGACAAGAGCCACATGGCCTCTCTCCCAAGAATCTCATGTAACCCCTTTTCTCCATAAAATCATTTATGGGTAAATAAAATAATAAATAAAAGGACTTAGTCCCTCAAGCCCCCTTCTCTCATGGAATCATAGCCCCCTATCTATTTTTTCCTTGTCTGTCTTGCAACCAGTGGTGTATTTTATTAATGTATATGAAGTATTACATTTCCTAAGCACTCTGGCCCCTTTTCAACTTTATTGGCTCACCATCCTAAGTCATGATTACATAATACATTCTTATTTCATAAGGTTTAAAACCAGGATGTTACATCCCCTCCCCTTATTTTGGAACTGTCCTCAGTGCACAACACCATTCCAATGTTATTAACAATACAAATCTAGGCCCTCTATCCTTAATCCACATAGGAAATCTAGCCCAATCTTATATACATAGGCACTCTGGCCTAAAATTAAACATTTATACATAGGAATTTCGACCCAAAACATGTATAATGATCTTTAGAATTTATATTGCTGGCAGTTGTTCAAAACAACAAGCTCTCCTTCCCTCTCAGCCCTGCACAACCCAAACAAGTGAACCTCTTTCTCTGTCATGCAGTCCCTCAGGTTGTTCCACTTCTCTCCAAGGATCCAGTGCACTTGGCCAGGAAGTTTTAGAGTTGCGGCTTCGAGAACTCTAGCTGCAACAAGTCCACTAGACTTTCTTCATTCCATGCCTTCATCATTGAGATTGATTTTCTTTTGGTGTTATTTTTCACGTGATTCCAACTTCAGTAGCCAAAATATCATTTGCATTATAAAAATACAGTCATCATGAGATATTGTTATAATGATTTCAATCATAAATGTCAAATATGTTTTATACATGAAAACAAAATTTTCCAAGCATGAGCTTTCTACTCATAATGTTTGGCTCTGCAGTTGTAGATATCAGTCTTCCTTATGGGCTTACATCCCTTCCATATTCAAGACCATCCTACCTGCATTTTTCTCAATTTACATTCAACCAAACAAACTGTCAGTATATCCCATACAATATATATATATATATATATATATATATATATATATATATATATATATATATATA
>ML780909.1:375292-390621 GCA_009831015.1 Picea engelmannii
ATATTCATATTCATGGTAACAATTCAAAACAAATTCACAAAGTGATCTTAGAATTGTTTACAACTACAATTCAATCACTTCCATTAATCCATCAATTGAAATGAACTCATCATTACATACACATGTATTATCATCCAATCTCTTTGTTCTTCTATCCAGAGATATTTCTATTACTCTATCTCCCCCAACATAGATTTTATGTAATTTATCATTATGTAGCTACTTTAACCTGCAACTTTCTTGTTGTAATATCTAACAATTCCTGAATTTTTTTCAACTTCATGAGTTAGAAATACTCACATCATTTCAGCTGTTAACATAATCAATTCTAATTAAAATTTGTTAAACATAGAAGGAGAGCTCTGCAACTATGAGACAAACCCTAGCGCACTGAAATTCCAACAACCCGTGTTCGCCTGATGCGCGCTCTGACGCCAAAGCACTGACCGCCAAATTCATCGAACTGTAGACTAGAACTCAGCACAGTCCCTGTTAGCCTTACAATGAGCTCGGGGGAGGGGGGGAAATCCCCCTCGTACAACGATATCGCCGCTAACGACAAGGCCGGGTCCCGCGCTAAAAGGTCGGATTTTGAACCACCGGTGCATTTGAGGGAGCAACTGTTTACCCAGGAACAAGCTTTCAGTAAAGAAATGGAGATGTAACCCAGTACATCTCACATGCAAGCTTCCAAAAACTGGCTGCCAGGTAAGTGCATCCCTCAACTGGATAAACCACCTCTGTACCAAATAAAATCAACTAGGGTGGGGGAACACACCCAGTTCATGATGGAACACGCACTGATAGGTAAATTCTTGGGCCTCTGGCCAACTGAGAGAGATCTCACTCGCTGGATTAAAGACTGGTGGAACCCTAAAGGAGACTATGAGGTCCAGCTCAGCTCCAAGGGTTTTTTCACAATCATACTATACAATCTTGAAGACAAAGACAGAATATTTGACAATGGACCATATTTCTACAACTCAACGGGCCTGTTTCTAAGATTCTGGACTGATAGATTCAACCCAGAACAAGAAGACTTCACAAGAGCCCCAGTCTGGATCAGGCTCTATTCCCTGCCTCAGGAATTTTGGCTAGAAGAAATACTCATGGGCATAGGGAACATGGTGGGTCAATACGTCAAGGCTTCAGAGGCCACAAAGATAAGAAAGTATACATCATACGCCCGTATATGCATCTATATGGACATATCGAAGGCCTTGCCGGGCTCCATCACTCTAGAATACCAGGATGAGGTATGGAACCAAACAATCGACTACGAACATATACCCTTTCGATGCCGGAAGTGCCACAAGCATGGTCACCTGTTCAGGGACTGCCCCTTGAATGCCCCAGCCCCTAAGCCCTCTGAAGCCAAGCAAAAGGACGGTTTTACCAACGTCACAGGCAGGAGAAAGAACCCTCCAAGAAAACAGAACCAGAGTTCGGCCCCAAAGGTCCCCTCCAAGAATTCTTTTGATGCCCTGAACCAGCTTTCGAAAGAGAAGAATTCACAGAACCCCCCCCAAGCTTCAGAGCAAGGAAAAGGCAAAGGCCTGGAAGTGCTACATACAACACATCCAAAGGATTCAACTCAGTCAACTCAATCCGACAGGGAAGAATATACTAATATGATCATGGATGAAACGGATCTGGCAGATATTGACCTAGAACAACTGGAAGAAGCACTTAATCAAAAGGATCTACAGCACCTCCCAGTGGATCAGCTAAGGAAAGTGCATAAAGTGTTTACCAACTCAACCGCGGGATCAATAGCCAGGCTGGGCATCTCGGCAGATCCAACCACTGAGCAAAAAAAAACTACCAAGGAAAACAAAAGGCGTGGCCGCAAACCAGCCCAACAGCTCATTAAGGAAGCAGGGCACTTAATGATCAACTCTGGGCAGATACAAAGGCTTTCGGAGGGATATCTCCACGCCCCCCCACCATCCTCATGATGAAGATAATATCTTGGAATATCATGGGACTTAATGGAAGATCCAAGCAGCGGATCCTCTGAGATTGCATCAAAACAGAGAATCCAGATATTCTATTATTGCAGGAAACCAAATGTGCAGGGAGGGAGGCGGAGAATGTTTTTCGAAATAGCTGGAAGAATGGGGAGTTCCTTTACCAAGATTCAGTGGGGGCGGCAGGAGGACTTGCTATCCTTTGGAACCCGCAGGTGGTCACTCTACTTCATCTCTTCTCCACCAGAAATACTCTAACAGCTCTCTACAAAGATGTGGCCTCCTCCAAGGATGGCGCTATCACAAACGTTTATGGTCCGCAGTCTATGAAAGACAAGGAAAGATTTATTCGATCTCTTCAACACGTTCAAATCCTAATACACACTCCGCACTGGATAATCGAAGGTGACTTAAACATGATCCTAACGTTGGAAGAAAAAATAGGCAGCTCAAAGAGGTTGGAGCAGGACAGCGGTATGTTCAAAACCCTAATAGAACAACTGAACATGGTTGACATGGAAACACGGAATGGAATCTTTACATGGTCCAATAAAAGAATAGGGCACCAGCACATGGCCTGCAGACTGGACCGTTTTATAGTGACCGAGGCTCTCCTTGAAAGCGACCAGGATTTGGAAGAAAATATTGTCCTGAAAGCAGGGTCGGACCACTGGCCCATCGTCTTCTGCATGGACCTGGGCTTCCCACCAAGGCCCAAACCTTTCCGTTTTGAATTTTTTTGGCTCTCTCACCCAAACTTTCATCAATTAGCTCACACCTGGTGGGCCCAAGCAGAAATTGAGCATGGCACTCATATGTACAAACTCCAGCAGCGCCTCAAGAACTTCAAGTGGTACCTAAAACAATGGAACAAATCCACATTTGGAGACATTCTCCTTAGAAAGCGGGAAATCGAAGGACAATTAGAAGAACTCCAGCGTACTTTCATAGCAAGGAATCGAACGCAGGACCTGGCACGGGAAGAGGAACAGTTGTTAATGAAATTAGAGACCTGTAGAGAACAAGAAGAGATCTTGTGGAGGCAAAAATCCAGGGTCCAATGGCTTAAGGAGGGGGAGCGCAACAAAAAATTCTTCCACAGGGCGATGACGCACCGACGATATATTAATCGCATCTCTCAACTGGAGGACGAGCAAGGTGTCCCAATAAGAGAGCATGACAAAATAGCAGAGGCGCTTAATTCCTTCTATCAAGATCTCCTAACAGAGACCAACACAAGCAGGGGGGAGGCCATCCAAAAAGTCACCCGGCACATACCACGATTGATCAATTCGGAGAGAAAAGTGCTTTGATGAGGCCTATCACTCAGTCCGAAGTGGACTCAGCCGTAAAGGACATGCCCCCAGGGAAAGCACCCGGACCTGATGGCTTTACCACAGACTTCTTCCACCACTGTTGGGACATGGTCAAGGAAGATGTCTGGTTGGCAGTTGAAGAATACAGAACTTCTGGACAAGTTCTCTCTGCCTTAAATGCAACCTTCATCACTCTCATCCCAAAGGAGGAACGGGCCACACACCCGAAGCAGTTCCGTCCAATCTCCTTGTGCAATGTCATTTACAAGATAATCACGAAAACCATTGCCAATTGCCTCAAACCGCTCCTGTTGCTTATCATTTCAAAGGAGCAATCTGGCTATGTGGAGGGGAGACAAATTATGGACAGTGTCATATTAGCCAATGAGGTGATCCACTCCTTGAAGACAAGCAAAACACCAGGTATGCTCATTAAAATTGACCTTTCAAAATCTTTTGACAGGTTAAGTTGGCAATACTTGCGGACGGTTCTGGATTCCTTCGGCTTCTCGAACGACTGGGTGGACTGGATTCTCAAGCTAACCACTTCCTCCTTTTTCTCAATTCTTGTCAACGGCACACCCTCTCGACCTTTCCTCTCTACCAGGGGAATCAGGCAAGGTGATCCTTTATCTCCCTTCCTCTTCGTAATTATGGCAGAAGGCCTAGGCCGATATCTAAAAGGAGCGGTCCTAGAAGGAATGCTTGAGGGGCTGCCACTCCACAACCTGAACCCAGTGCCCTCGCATAGCCAGTTTTTCGATGACACCCTCCTTATAAATACTCCCACGGCCAGAGAGGCAACCAAGCTCAACTCAATTCTCTCTGACTTCTCGGATGCGTCAGGTATGCTGCTCAACCTAGATAAGTCCAAACTTTATTTCTTCAACACGCCAGTCTCGGTTCAGGCCCACCTCTCAAGACTTCTTGGCATAGATAGATGCTCCCTCCCCTCCACCTACTTAGGCATACCCTTAACCGGAGAAGCGGCGAGATCTATCTCATGGGATAGCCTACTATTATCCATTGCTAACAGGCTGAATAGTTGGACCTTCCGACCTCTGAATATTGCGGCTAGATTAGTTCTTCTTAAATCAGTCCTGCAAGCTTTACCTACTTACCTCTTCACTGCTTTGGCTGCGCCCATTTCGGTCATCAAATCCATCAAGAGTATTCAATGTAATTTTCTATGGAAGGGACACTAGGGCAATAAAAAATGGGCCCTTGTTGGCTGGGATAAGGTGTGCCGACCCAAAAAATTCGGAGGACTGGGCATTCGGGACCCGGGGAAGATGAACCAGGTCATGGGAGCCAAGATGTGGTGGAGATGGCTGCAACACCCACATGAAATCTGGGCACAGCTCTGGAAGAAAAAATATGCACCAACAGTGCAACATGACCAGCTAATCAGATTCAACGAGCAGAGGCAAGGATCCAATATCTGGAATATGGCTTGGCGGAATCTCTCCCTCATACAACAACATGCCTTCTGGGAAATAAGGAATGTTGAAAGTGCACTATTTTGGTAGGACTCATGGAAATAGCTACCTCCCCTTGATGAATTGGAAAGCCTTCACCCTCTTAAGATCAAGCTGCAGCAATACGGCATCAAAAAGGTTAAGGACTTCTGGCTCCCAAATCACGGGCGACAACAATGGAGGCCATGGAAGACCAGCAAAACAGATCTACAGATTGCGGAGGACCTCGACCTTCTACCGTGGAAGGAATGCATGCAACTCAGGAAGATTTCTTTTAAGGATGGCATGGACATTCTTCGATGGGGTCACTCCACCTCAGGAATTTTCTCGGTCAAAGAAGCTTACCACCTCCAAACGAACTCTCTGAATCAAGCCCCTGAAGGAATCTGGAGCAAAGTCTGGCAACCTTTTCTCTGGCCCAAGATCTCCCTTTTTCTTTGGCTAACAGCTCAAAACCGCATCCTCACCTGGGACAATCTCATTAAGAAGGGCTTCACTGGCCCTTCCAGATGCCCCCTTTGCCAACAAAGTGAGGAAACCATGGAACACCTTCTCAACAATTGTCACTACAGTCACCAGATCTGGGATTGGGGAGCTCAAGCTATGCGCTGTTCCCAGCGAAATCGTGGCAGCATTAGGGACACTCTGGCCAATTGGGGAACTTCCCCCTTCCACAACCCAATTCTCTAGCGCATTTGGCAGCTGCTCCCGGGCTTCTCCCTCTGGGCAATCTGGAAGGAAAGGAATCAAAGAATTTTCAACTCCAAACCTTCCACTTCAACCAGTACTTGGGAAAAAATAAAATGCTTTATCCGTGAAACCATTCTTAGTAATTCATGGCTTCACGATGACATTCAGTGCAAGCCTGAGGAGAAGCTCATTCTGGAAGGATGGAACCTGCATATGTGAATTAAGACACAGGGGAAGACCAACAGGGGGCGTGACAGCAGTCCAACGGTTTGGACACCTCCCCCATCTGGATTTATTAAGCTTAATTTCGATGGGGCCTCCAGGGGCAACCCTGGACCATTTGGTTTCAGAGCCGTCCTCAGGAACAACATGGGCGATATTACTCATATGACTGCTAGATTCTTGGGTGAAAACACGAACAATGTGGCGGAGATCACAAGTCTTTTAAGAGGCCTCCAAGTAGCAATTCAGCAACATTTCCTCCGGCTGATCATTGAAGGAGACTCACAAGTTATAATTCAACTCATATTGAAAATCCTTCATGGTCAATCTCCAGGGCGGATCTCCCCCAGCTGGAGACTCTTCGGACTTCTGGAGGATTTTGAGGGCCTCATCCACCCCAATTTGACCCTCATTCCCGTTCATGTGAAACGAGAAGCTAACAAGGTTGTTGATCACCTGGAAAACGTAGGAATTGACTCAAAGGAGAATCCTATATACTGGCAGGCCAACATTTCAGAAGAAACAACCCTCTCCATATAATGCAAAGAACTTGCTAGTAGAGACTTCCCCGCCCCGGATGGGGTGACACGCGACAGAGAGGAAGTGCCACCCGGACTCGCACTGAGCGCTGGTTTAATGGCTGATGGCCGCCACCCACACCTCTACATTAACGCTGATGGACGGCCATAGCAGAGGACAGGCGACGGAGGTACTCCTCCCTTGCACGACAATTAACCCCCCATGCACACAAGAATTCATCGCTGTTATGGATGGACGGAGGATTTGGTAGTTTGATTACGGTTTTTATTTTGAGCTCGAGCAGCGGAGGAAGGCTCCTGGTGCGGCAACGACATGGTTACTTACCGCCTTCTATCTGCATTCTGAGAAGATTTCCCAGGGCTGGTGGCTTCTTTGTGGGTCTCAACAGAGTTGGCTTGCCTGCGCTCAGCACTCGCAGCCGCTCTCGAGTTGGTTCTCTTCTAACTCATCTCTACATTTGTTTGGTATTTGCTCGGGTACAATGGTCCGGAGATGAGGAAAACCTTGACGGGGTTCTGCTTGGGACGCGCACAAAGCGTAGAGGCCCCGGGAGGAGGAGCTTGAACGGGCCTTGGCTCTGGCCTCTTCCATTCTCAGGAAGAAGGCACAGGTTGAGAGGAGGGAGGTGCTCAACACCATTACTGAACAAGGAGCTGGATGCAGTAGGACTGAGAAGGAGACCGAGCCCGCGGATTTGTTTTCAGGTTGTGTTGTGGAGGAGGACCTATCAATTGGGGACCTGCCATGTGACGAGAAGCCAAGCTCCATGGAGAAGCTCAGCAGGCAGGACAACAAGAGCACCCCGACTAAGGATGACGACCTTCTTGACTACGTGGTGGAAGAAATCCCATGGATGGGTGACCTGCAAGCCACAGATGCCAAGAAGATGGTGAAAGCAGAGACGGTAACGATGCAGAGGAAGCTCGCATTTGGCATTGGCGAAGCTGTGGAATGGAAGACTGCTCCTCCTAGTGGCCTGGGTGGCGAAACGCATGGTCCTCTCCTCAGCGACGAACACCTGGCCTTGGTGTTCGAGCTCCGTAGCCACATTGTGGACTTGGAACACAGGGCTCTCGTCATGGGCCAGCGTATATATTTTCTCCTTGATGCGCTCTCCGGGGCTCCAGCTCAGCGTAAGTGCCCCCTGTGCATGCAGACTTTTGCCATCTCGACGGGAACTGGTGGGAGCGACACGTCACCGGGTGCCTAGGCTACCCTGTTTTCCAGGTTCTTAGTTTTTATGTGTAATTTCTATAGGTTTATCTGGACCACTGACATCTGTCCTGGTTTCCTACGGGCAGGACAGATGTCTCTTTTCTTAATGTATTATTGTATAACTGCTAGATGTTTCCCAATAATGCTGGTTTCCGGTTACCGGCAACATCTTTTGGTGAATGGAGCCATGAAGCTGTTTATTTTGTCAAAGTTTTGAGATAATATAATATAACAGGTACTACACCTTTTTTATTAAAAAAAAAAAAAAAAACATAATCAATTCTATAATATATACATGAATTCACCCAAATGCATTCAATAGTTCATGTAATATAACTTTTAACATTTTTTTAATAGTTCCAAAAACTGATCTTGGAATTGTAACAACAACAATCCAATCACCTTCAACTAGTATTCATATTAAATATGATGCATCTATCCATCATTATGCATTTTCAGCACCACATGATTTTCATAATGCAACAATTAATTACTATATAAAATAGCAATCAATGTGCCAATACCCATGGCCACATCTACAAAATGCATCCATGGATTGACTACATAATACCTCATAACTATGTAATGCATTCCACCATGATGAGTTGGAAGGTATGGCCAACGACTCAACACATCATCCACATGCTTCCTATTTCTTGCCTAACTATTTGATACCTTCCTTTTCCACCCAAACACACCACCACTAATATAATCCTTAAGTTATCTTCATTGTTGGCAAAAAGGTTGCAGTCCAATCATTAGATATACAATAGATACCATTGATCACTCATATAGCACTATAGACCTTCCATATCCAACCATATTATGGTCTCACACATGAGTATCTCTATGGATATTCATTGTTATATAAGGAGTATGTATCCTAAATTAAACCGATTATGATCCCATAACCAATCATAACATAATCTGCAACCAACATTTAATCTAAATGCATTCCAACATCAACAACACTTACATACTCTAGGCCTTTGGCCATTACATATCAATTTAAATATTGAAAATTAACTAAAGGAATTCTTACCTCAATCCCCTTCAACATGTATGCATAAAAAAAAACTAAATGTATACCTGCCTAGTTGTTATCAACATAATTGTTGATATCTGGCCAACTAAAATTTGTAGAAGCTCACAGACTTCCTCCTTCATTATTATGATCACCATTCATGTCACCCTCACGGGTCTTCACCTAGATGGAAATCATAAGAAACAACAACATCCACACCTTTAAACTTGCTATCTAATCCATCATTGGTCATACTCAATCATTATCTCATAATAATAGACTATTATAAGTTCACAAGCATGTCATATGCATATCCAAGCATGTACATATGCAAAACTTACACATCCATATGCACCAAGAATTCATTGTCAACATGCCTACTAATGCATATGCAATTTAAATTCAATGTATGCCTCATGCACTCTAGTGCATTTCTATTTTAATTCACTTATTTATTTATCTATTTCTGTTGTAGTTGGTTGTCCTTGAACTCCTTCAGATCCTTTCTTCCTTGTGTGCTCACATTCTTCTCATCTGCACTATGGTTCCCTGGTTTGAACACTTTCCATCCACGTTCCACTTGGCCATTCTTTCCCACTTAATACCATTCCCCAATGGAAGTCCATTTTCATTCAGTGACACTTTTCAAGTGAGAGAGCTTTCCAATTTCTCTACATTGACATCCTGCTTCCATTGCGAACTATGATATCATAAGTGGAATCCTTTCACACTTAAGCTTTGAAACTGTCTACACCTCTCTTCCTTCAAGGATAGGAAGTCATACTTTTCCTTTTTATGCCCATACATAACATTTTTAACTCGCTAGCTTCATATCCTATGTGAATATTCTTACCTTGGTTGTACCTACATTTTATTCAGATCCTATAGTTGTTGACTAATACTTGTGTTCCACTATTCTTGAGCTCTTTTTACACCTTCATTAATTTCTTTGTAGATCTTGATTGCCTCATATAACTTTTGTAAGATTTTTCATGCCTCCATGACCCTAACATATGATCCTATCCTTGAATTGATCTGATTATGCCTATGATCCTGACAAAATTTGCAAGCAACCATTTTGTTAGAGTTATACATATCATAAAAAATTGTTAATTAAATTTACTGGTACTTTTTCTGCTTAATCTATGAAGAAATATATCATAGTCATTCCAATTAGAATAATTCCAGGTCGTTCTCCTTTGGATCATCTTTCCAATGAATGTAATCTTTCCTCAATAGGATATCTTAGCTAAAAGTTAGGGCTTCCTGGAAAAAGGACTCTTTCACCCCTCTTAACTGATACAAAATTTGAATTCTACTCAGACTCTTTCTTCAAACATGTCCCACGTGACCACGAATCGAAACCGTAGACTATAACCCAACGCTTAGCTGAAAGGCTCTTATCCAGAGCTTGGGGACTACGGGGCTTTGGAACTTCGGGCTTTAGAAGTTTCTCCTTCAACATACTTCATTTCCTCCGAACTCTGAAGTGGTGAACTCCCCAAATGATGCTTCCCCAAAGATTTTGGACTCTGGTGCTCTAGAGCTTTGGGCTTCAAAGGTTCTATCAACCTCTCACCTTATTCTACCAAATGTCGAACTGGCGAAATCTTGGAATAACTCTCCAGAGCTTCGCACTCTAGAGATTCTCCATGGTGCCTCACCTCCTGATCCAGTGACCCAAATAAGTCCTTGGACAAATCCAATGGTAAAGTAATCCTCCCAGTGATCTACGATGTAGATTCACTCTAGGACTTTGGAGCTTCAGGGATTTTACCTCCTTTTCATCAAAGACTTAACATTTTCCAAAGCAATGAAGTTCGAAGGACTCTGGTGCTTGATGACCCCGTACCTTCTCCATATCTGATGGATGTGAAGGATTCATCTTCTCCTGAACAGATCCAATGGTTCGACCTAAATTTGATCCCACGATGGAAATCTTTCCTGAATTTGAAAGGGACAGTCGCGATCCTTCAATCCCTTACTAAGGATCTAAAATGTTCTAGCTTCTACATGGACTCAAAAACACCATTCCTATTTAGCTTCACAATTTCAAAGTCCTAACTCAATCTCAACCATGAGACTCTAACCAACAGATCCAACCCGGTGTTTCAACCTGGCTCTAATACCAATTTGTAACGTACCCAACCACCCATAGGTCAGGCTATGCCAATTAATGTTGGCTTTCTTCATATAAGATATGATTGATATATAATTACAATGATGAGTGTTCCATATATAGGGAACATATGGTGACCATCCATGAAAGGATGTGTCCCTTGAATAATCAATAACTATTTATTATTATCATTTACTTATTATATATGATATTTAATAATCAATGATTATATTATTAATTATTATTCTAAGAGAATGTCTTCCCGATGTTGTTCAAACATCAATACTCCCTCTCAATGAGGGATACATTCTACATCATGCCAAGCTTGTCTTTGAAGTATAAAAACTTCACCCTATACTCATGAAACTTATCTGTCAGTCTTGGGAGACGTCTCTCTCCCACCTGAACCGAGGAGAAACTCCTTCTTTGGCTCTCCCTCTGGGCCAATTAACTCTCTCTAAGATTAGGCTCACTTTGGGTCTGCATGTAATAGCATATAGCATATTGAGTCTTTATTATTCCTTGTCAAATCACCATGAATAGGACAAAGACCACACTAGGTTCTTTCACCACAACTACACACCTATGAGTGAATGTCATCCTGATGCTAACTACCACGTGGAAATCACTTCAAGCACCTTGATTCCATAATATTCCTTTTCATGATCAAGGAAGGACTATGTCTAGGCCCATTTACCACAAGTGAACCTTTATGATAAATGTATCCTATCTCCCTTAGTCTGCAGCCCAATCTAGGAGAAGTTCTTCCGGATTTTGAAACATCAACACTCCCTCTTAGATATGGAGGTATATTTCCATAGTAGTACACAACTACTATACAGAGACACATAGTTTCTACTAGTGGTACACAACCACCATAGTAGCAAAAGGTTTGTCACACATGGCACTCCCATGTGGACTTCCAGAGGCTAATCCCTCTAGGAGCACTTAGGGTCAACTCCCCATAGTGTGACATCAAGGGTCAACTCCCTTGACATGTCCTCATGTTCTCTCCACATGGGATGTTGGGCTATAAACCCAAATGTACTTATCCCTTCTCGAATAAGTTTCCTCAAAGATCAACTCACCTCAATTCACATAGGAGTACGATCTCGAGAATGTTTGTCACACATGACACTCCCATGTAGAATTCTGGAGGCTACACCCTCTATAAACACTAGGGTCAACTCCCATAGTGTGTTATGTCAAGGGTCAACTCCCTTGACATGTTCTCATGTGCTCTCCACATGGGGCATGTCCTCATGCTCTCTCCACTAGGGACGTTGGGCTATAATCCCAAACACACTTATCCGTTCTTGGATAAGTGTCCCACTTATCCCTTCTTGGATAAGTGTCCCACTTATCCCTTCTTGGATAAATGTCATCACATATCAACTCAAATCAGTTGCAGAGGAGTACGATCTGAACAATGTCTTAGGAAGCTGCAAATATCAACACTCCCTCTCAATGAGGGAGTCATTCTCTTCCACGCCAAGTTTGTCATGGAAGTACTTGAACTTTGTCATGTTTTGGGAAGAACATCAACAACCTTCTCATTTGTAGGAAGGTACCGCAACAATAATTCCATCCTATGCACCATGTCTTGGATGTAATGGTACTTGATCCCAATGTGCTTCGATTTTTCATGAAACACTGGATTATCTGAGATCTTCACACAAATTTGGTTAACATAATTAATAGTAGTGGAATCCAACACATGTTCAGATGAATATGCAAGGAGCTTGCGAAGCCACACTACTTCACGGTATGACATACTTAATGAAATGTAATATGCTTATGTTGTGATCAAATCCACATAAGTTCATTTCCTGCTACACCAGGAAACCATGGAAGATCCCAAAGTGAATCAATACCTGAAGATGCTCTTTCTATCCACCATGCTCCCTGCCCAATCAAAGTTAATATTTTCCTACCATATCATATCAATACTAGAAGTATATCTCAGACCATGTCCAATTGTGCCTCGCAAGTATCTCAACACATGCTCCACAGCAATCCAGTGTGTCTATCTCGAATGAATTATAAATTGGCTAAGTGCACTCACTGCATAGAAAATATTTGGTCTGTTGTTAAACAGATACATCAATCATCCAATCAACTGTCTATATAGAGTCAGATCAATTTCATCAGAATTGAAATAAGACACACTTATTTTCTTCAAATTTGTCACCATTGGTGTAGCCATGAGATTCAAGTTCAACATCCCAAACTTATTCAATATCTCAACTGTGTACTCCCCCTAACTCAGGAAGATATCATCAGTTCTCTGCCACACATCTAATACCAAGAAGTAGTGCATCATACCAAGGTCCTTCATCTCAAACTTAGAGGCCAATGCATACTTTCATTCAACAATAAGGCTCTCTGTATCGGTGAGGAATAAATCATCAACGTAGAGAACCAAAATCAGGGACTCACCATTAACAGTCTTGTAGTATAGGATGGGATTGGAAACACTTTTTTTGAATCCCAAAAATCATCAGGTTTCCATCAATCCTCACATACCAAGCTCAAGGTGATTGCTTCAGTCCATACAAGGCCTTCTTCAACCTTCACACATGAGACTCCTTCTCATGTATCACACAGCCATATGGTTGCTCGATGTATACTTCTTCCTCAATCTCTCCATTGAGAAAGGTTGTATTTACATCCATATGATGTACTCTCCAAGCCATGGATTTTCTAGGGGAAATAATCATCTGGATAGAAGTCTATAGAGAAACAAGAGAAAATGTCTCATAATCTATTCCCTCCACCTGAGAGAATCCTCTAGCAACAAATTTTATTTTTTGCCTCTTGATGCTCCCGTCAACTGTGTTTTTGATATTGTAGATCCATTTGGAAGTCATTACAAACTTCCCCTCAGGTCTCAGAACAATATCCCACACATCATTATTCATGATGGATTGATACTCCTCCATCATGACATCTCTCCATATTGGATGACTAGTTGCCTCCTCATAACATGAAGGATTAAAATGAATGGTGTGGCTCATATTTGTGTCATAGCATGAATATCTCTTAGGTATCTTTCTCACTTGGAAGGTACCACAAGGAGATAAATATCCTTATGCCTCCTACATATTTTGACAAGCCCATGTAGGTCACTTCCGACCTACTACAATATCTCTAGGAACATCAACTGGAGCTACAAGATCAACGAGATCAATTGGATCAATTTGATCATTCTCCATGTGAGATCCTCTAGATCTCTTAAAGGATACATCCTCCTCAAAGGTAACATCTCTGCTCACCTCAATCTGTCTATAACCAAGGATGTAGATCCGGTATGCCTTCGAAGACTCATTGTACCCCACAAATGTACCCTTTCCGTTTGAAGGTTCTAGCTTGATTCTTTGCTCATTGTGTACATGAATGTATACTGGACACCCAAATATCCTGAAGTGTTTAACCTTAGGCTTCACTCTAGTGAAGGCCTCCTCGGACGTCATGTTCTTCAAAATATTATGAGGACTTCTATTATGAACATACATTGTAGTCATGAATGCCTTTATCCATAGAAACATAGGTAAATGTTTATCATTCTAAGTCATCTTGGACCATACTTGATATTTCGAGGTTCCCTCATGAAACCAATGTCTGAGGAAGTTGAAAAACATCAACACTCCCTCTGGAACTAGAGGTGATTCCTCCTTTTTCTTTTCTCCCTCTCACACTAAAGGTATCTCTTCCTCCTTCTCTGTAGGTAACCCAATATTTACTCCCTCTAGATGTAGTACCTCCTCCCTCTCTGGGAGTGCCTCTACATACACTAGAACTATTGCCATGCCTTCTTCCTCAACATCTCATGGCTCGACTCATGTATTGGGACTGCTACACCTTCTCCCTCTGAGTCTCATAATGTGTTTTCCTCCTCTACTGGATCTACCATAGTTGTTCTATAGTCTATCTTGACTCGTTGTATCCATGATCATTGGAATTGTCTCTGCTATCTGGCATGGTCCCATCCTGGGAGGTACATTGCTCCTAGAGTCTTCCCATCTATGAGCATCATGTATGGAAATGTCTCTCCTTGATATCATATTGGAAGGTCTTTCCCTCCATGTATGCCTCATGTGACCATCATTATGTCTCCTTCTCATAGATATTACCTTTGAACTTCTCGGAACAAGAAACAATAACAACAAAAAGCATCTCCTAAAGGAGATCAATTTATCTTGTGCACAATTATATACAGTGACCCTCCAAATAATATGTCTTCTATTATGACCAACACACATCCATCATATACTCAATTTTATATGGCTACCAACACACATCCAACATATACTTGATGTCATATGGCTACCAACACACATCCATCATATACTTGATGCCATATGGCTAATCATGTTGATTTTCTAGTGTTAAATTAAATAAGAAAAAGTTTACACAAGTGGTAATTAGTTCCAATGATATATGATATTACTTTAGTAAACCCTAGAACATCACTAAGGAACTCGGAAAATTTCAACTTCTTAGTCTCTTTGAAAAAATAAATTTAAAATTAAATTAAATTTTCTTTCTTATAAATAGTTGGAGAATAGCTCTGTAACTACCTAAAGATTAATTTGGCTATAATCCATCCACATAGCATTTGACTTTGTTAAATTCTTCCTCCATAATTCATGTTATTCTTTGCATAAATATTGGTAGAAGTAAATATGCAGTACATTCCTCATATTTAGGTAATTAGACATTTTTACTAGGACAACTGAGAGGGGGGGGGGGGGG
>ML780909.1:393728-419887 GCA_009831015.1 Picea engelmannii
TGCATGTGCTAACATTGAGACAAGAAAACACTTGCAAGGGCACCTTAAAAGAGAACTTAACCTATAAAACATTGAGCAGAAAGTAACATGACTGTTTGTTTTCCTAAAATAGCAAAAGAAGACAGCCAAATAGTTGAAACTTAGAGCCATACTAAGGTCAAGGATAGACCTTAGATGGCAGCCTCATAGGACCTCAGAATTTCTACACCTGGCACATCCTTCCTATACTCAGGTCATCATTGTTGTTGTACTTGCCATCAATGACAAGCATACACTGTCTTTAAAACATGCTAACAATCTCCCCCTTTGGCATTGATGGAAACAAAGGAACCCATACCTGTTCTTTTCTCCCCCTTTGAAATCAATGTCAAAGAAAACACGCTCCCCCTGAGCTGTTGCAGTATTTTTAGGAGGTATTAGATATGTAATCAATACAAGACTCCCCCTAACAGGATGGACTCTCTTATATGTGAGATGGGATGACACCCAACTTCTGTCTGAGATATTAAAATGGTGTCTCGGCTAGGGGTTTAGTAAAGATCTCTGCAATTTGTTCTGTGGTTAGAATGTAATGGACTTGAAAAATCTGATTGGTGACCTGCTCTCTTAGAAAATGATATTTTATGGGAATATGCTTGGTCTTGGAGTGGAATACAGGATTCTTAGACACATTGATGGCACTAGTGTTATCACAATGATTTGGGATCGATGCAGTGTATTTTACCTCCAAGTCTGCAAGTGTCTGAATCATCCATAATACCTGAGTGCAACAGGTAGCAACAACAATGTACTCTACCTCTGTGGTTGATAAAGAAATGGAACCTTTCTTTTTACTAAGCCATGCTACTAAAGAGTCACCCAGGAAGAATGCTCCTCCATTGGTGCTTTTTCTCTCATCAACACAATTTGCCCAATCTGCATCTGAATAAGCAGTTAACTGAAAATTCTGATTTCTGGGATACCACAGACCATAAGTCATTGTTTCTTTTAAATACCTGAATATCCTTTTGACAACGTGCAAATGACTCTGTTTAGGTACAGCCTGATATATTCCTACCATTCCTACATCATGCATTATGTCTGGGCGAGATGTTTTGATGTACAACAGGCTGCCAATCATTGATCTATATGAGCTTTGATGAACATCAGGTGAGTCATCATCCTTTCTTAATTTACATCCAGTAACCATAGGTGTACCCACAGGTTTAGAATCTTCCATTTTAAACCTTTTCAGCATTTCTCTTAGATATTTTTCTTGAGAAATGAACATCCCTTCAGTCCTCTGAGTAATTTGTAGACCAAGAAAAAATGATAGTTCTCCTATCATAGACATTTCAAACTCAGACTCCATGGAAGAAGAAAACCATTGTACCAATGGATCCTTATTACATCCGAAGATGATGTCATCTACATAGACCAATACGATGAGCAAATCATTATCCTCTATTTTAATATACAGATTTTTGTTCGTTGTTCCTCTCTTGAACCCTTTGTCTTTGAGATACATATCCAGTCCATGATACCAGGCTCGAGGGGCTTGTTTTAACCCATATAAATCTTTCTTCAGCTTGCATACTAAGTCAGGATTATCAGACAGTTTGAAACCCTCTAGTTGTTCCATATAAACTTCTTCACTTAAATCTCCATTTAGAAAAGATGACTTGACATCCATTTGATAGACTTTAAATCTTTTATGACAAGCATAGGCAAGAAACATTCTGATAGCTTCTAATCTTGCTATGGGAGAAAATGTTTCATCATAATCCAGTCCTTCTATCTGAGCATATCCTTTACAGACTAGCCTATTTGAGTCTCAGTTAAAGCCTTAAATATTTTAAACTTCTGAAATGCTTCAGCTTTTTCTTTGAGAAAGGCAACCCAAGTAAGTCTGGAGTAATCATCAATAATCAACATGAAGAAGTTTTCTTTCCCTGTGCCTTCCTGTCTTGATGGTCCACATAAATCCATATGAACTAGTTGAAGTAAAGCTCTTGGACTTAAACTTTGTCCTGTTTAGCTTTCCTACTTGGTAGGGTTTACACATTGAATCTTGGGGCTTTGATATTCTCGGAAGATCTTTTACTGCCTTGAGATTTCTGAGTTTGATTAAGTGGTCAAAGTTTAGATGCCCAATTCTCCTATGCCACAACCATATTTCATCATATTTTCTTAGATGACATTCTTCTCTATTTTCTTTCAGCACATATACATTATTTTCTGTCCTTATTCCTTTGGCCACCACTTGTCCTGAGTTTACAGACTTTATCTTGCAGTCCTTGGATATGAACACCACTTCACATCCTCTGTCACACATTTGACTTACACTCAGCAGATTATGTTTCAGCCCATCTACAAGTAGAACATCTTGGGCTTTTCCTTTTCCATTACTTAAGCTCACCATCCCTTTTCCCTTTATTTTACCTGGAGCATCATTTCCAAAAGTTACGTTTCCTAATTTGCCTTCACTTAGGGATATAAACTTTTCTTTATCTCCCATCATATGTTTGGAGAATCCACTGTCTATATACCAAGGGTTCATTTTTCTTTGAGCGGACAATACTAATCCACACTTGTCACTTTCCTTCTTCTTCCAAAACTTGACATTTTCAGCAGGGGATTTCGAATCTGGTTCATAGTTCCTTAAACGATAGTCAATAGATTTATGTCCAAAGTTATGACAGATGTAGCATTCAATCTCATTGTTCAATAGGTCAAACTTATTGTTGCAGCATTGTCTACTTATTGACTGTTGATTATTTCTTGACCTCCTTAGTTGCATGTTCCTAGACTTAATTTGGCAATTTGTAGTCTGTGAAGTTCTATTACTTGGCTGTATCAATCTTTGTTGTGGGAAGTATTTATTCCTTCAAAATCTTAATTTCTCATGTCTAAGTCTTAAGGAGCAATTTACAGCTTTGTGACCAAAATTAGAACATTAGAAGCAATAACCATAGAAGAATTCTTTGTACCTGGAAAGTGGTTGCCTTCTTTGAGAAAATCAATTTCTTCCTTGCTGATGATGTCTTTCAGCAGAGAGCGCATTGTTTCTTTGTTCTACAGATTCAGTCCTGGCACCTTTTTCTTTACTCGTCCTGGGCAGCTGATTGTCTTCCTTTGTTTCTGCAGGTTTTTTGTTGTCATTGGTTGTACTTTTGACAAACTTGATGGGTTCTTCATTTCTTGTCTTACCACTACTTGATCCCTCTTCATAACCCAAACCAGTTTTCAGCTTTGGATTCCTTTGATAATTTAGAATGGTGGCTAATCCTTCTGAGGCTTTCATACTTGATAGATTATGATTGTACAAGGCTTGAAATTTCTCCATCTCTTTCCCAGTTTTCACTACTTCTTGTTCTAATGCTTCACATCTTGTCTTCTTTTCCGATAACTGTTGTTTCAGAATGTCTTCGATTTTCTTTGCCTCTTCCAATTCTACTTTTAGTAGGACAAGGTATTTATCAAGTTCTTTACTGTCTTTCTTGAACTGTATCAACATTTTTCTTTGCTTTCTATTCTTGATTATTAGTCTGTCAATCTCTTCCAGTGCACTGATCAGTTCTTCTTCCATGTCAACCACAACTTCTTCTTCATTAACATCACTCCCTGCGTTGTTATTATCATAGTCCTCTTTGGCCATAAGTACGAAGTCATTTAGTTTATCTTCAATATATGAATCATTGTCTTCATCATCTGAAGGATCATCATCATTGTTTACGCAAAGACTTTTCTTCTTAAAGTTATTCTCTTCAAAGAAATTTATGTGTTTGTACTTCTCCTCATCATCACAAGTCCGATCCTTTCCTTTGTGGGGACATTTATTTTCAAAATGACCTATCCTACCACAGTTGAAGCATTTGAAAGTCACTTTACCTTTGTATTTTCCTGATCCCTTCTTCAGTCTCTTCAAAAAAATTTCTTCAATTTCATCGGGCTCAGAATCCTCATTCTTGTCTGCCTTAAATGATGCTTCTCTAGAGGTGGGTTTATCTTTAACTATTCTCATTTCATATGCAATCAATGTTCCTAGAAGTTGATCAAACTCCAATGTTTTTAGATCATATAGTTATTCCATAGCAGAGACCTTCGGATTGAACCTATCTGGGAGAGATCTCAAGATTTTATGAACTAAAGAAGGTTCCTCAATTGTTTCACCAAGTGATTTCATTGCATTTACCATTTCTTCTACTCTCAGAAAGTATTTTCCAACAGTTTCATCTTCTTTCATCTTCAGCTATTCAAACTACATTTTGTAGGTTTGAAGCTTGGCATCCTTTACCTTCTCATTACCCTCATGACTGCTAATGAGTTTGTCCCACATTTCTTTGGCAGTTCCTAGATGCATAACTTTTACGAATTTTGCTTCTACAAGCCCACTCAAGATAACATTCATAGCCTTAGCATTGAAGCTAAATTCTAGTTTGTCATCCTTATTAGCTAGTACAACTGGCTTTACATAACCAGTATCTACCACATCCCAAACATCTCCACCTAAATCCATTATGTAGGTTCTCATTCTAACTTTCCAGAAGGCAAAGTTTGTTCCATTGAACAGAGGGGCCTTATTGGTTGAATTTACTTCATGGATTGACATGTTTAAGCTCTAGGATCTACCTTTAGATAAAAAGGGGCTGACTCTGATACTAATTGTTGGAAAACTGAGAGGGGGGGGTGGGTTGAATCATTTTTTATCGTGCTTAAACAATTATGCTTCTTTTAAATTCTTTACTGGGCACTCAATGATAATCACAATAATGTAGGGAAATAAACGATGGCACATTCAACATCAGTCATATATATAAGATACACAAAGATAGATATTTCCCGAGGAAACCCATAAAGGGTAAAAACCTCTTCTTCTTTATATGATAAGTAATATTTACATTCTTTACATTATCATACATATGAGCACCAACTCATTGTGAGGCTAAAACCTCTGATTTTGCAAGCTGCAACATGCTGAGAGCACCAACTCTCTATTTTCTCTAGCACCCACTAGAAGGAAGCACCAACTCCTAGGTTTCTCTAGCACCAACTAGAAGGAAGCACCAACTCCCTGTGTTAAAGCACCCACTTGAACCTCTAAGGACACCAGTCCTCCCTAGCACCTCCCTACCACCCTGTTTTATTAAAATGTGTTACTGAAACTTATACAGTGATATAATGTTCAACAACAACTTACCAGTCTCATCACTATTCTACAAGATTTTGCTGCCCTGTCTGCCTCACTGTCATCCTGCACACATCCCTTGCACTTTCTGTTATTCTATCTTTTGTACTCTGTGCACCATTCCTCTTCAATGCACCATTTTCCTTCTATACCTTTCAGCTGTTGCACTCCACCTTATTCTTTGCACATGCATCACTCCTAACAGCAACAACCACAATCTCTTCTTTGTTCCACATTCTTATACTTCATGTGCATCTTTTGCATCCTCTGTATCTCATGGTTTTGCATCCTGTGCATGTCGAGTGCTCTTCCTGTTCATCATGGCAACTCTTTATCTTCTCTGTTTGTTCATGCCATCTGTCCATCATCACTGGGTGTCATAATCAAATTCCTTCGCCTCACCATTAGTTGAGATTCTTCATCTTCTGTTACAGTCAAACTCAACAATTCTGTTGCAGTTACAGGCTCCAACGCTCATCCAGTTGTCAATCGCCTCCACAAACAATATTTTGTTCTACTGGTAGATCCCTTGAGACTCTTCACCTTCTCTATCAATCACGCCGAAGTGTCTTCGAGTCCTCTAACAGAAACCATCAGTGGTTTCTAGTAGTTACACTGCGAGGAGAAATATTAGCCCTCTGATCGTGCCCAAATTCACCTGCATCGTTGGATTGGCTCCATGGGATCTTGCATTCATTTCGACATTCCGGTCTTCGGCATTTTGAGATCACTGTGGTGGAGGATTTTAGTTCTCTCCATTTCTCGACCCCCGAAACTCCGAAAGAAAAAGAATCTTAACTCCTTCCCCCAGCTTTTGCCGATGTGACCAAGGGCTGTGACCTCTTGCTGAGCCTAGCCGTGCTTCGCATTTCAACTTTTTGACAATTCGACATTCCTATGATGAAGGGTCTCAATCCTTGATCCCTCCATCTCTCGGTATCTAAAACTCTAAAAGGGAGTTGGATCAATTGTCCACAATCTCCCTTTGATCAACGATTCATATTAGATCGTGGTTTCGCATTTCGCGATTTCATCATTTTTCTGTTTCGAGTCATCGTGACTCCAACATTACAAAATTCATGATCACAAAATCTTCGAAGTGATCAGATGGTTCACATAACCCACTGAGATGGACGGTATATGGGATTTCGGCATTTTTCCCTTCGAGTTTTCGAGACTCACAATGGTTCCTTTCGGCATTTCAGAGTTCGAGACATCGTGATGGTGGAGTTTTTTCTTGCTATGTAGATCCCCGAAATAGAAAGTTCCAATGTGATGTAAACCTGCTGATGTCACACGTGGATTGACACGTGTTGAATAACTGCCATGTGTCACTCTAATTTGTGACTTACATGTGCCTGAAATGTTGAATCAGCTTGACACTTGTCATTGCCTGATTGTGCCACATGTCCTTAGCTGACGTGGTTTGTTGATGTTTCTATTTTAGTATTTTGCATTTTGGCACTTCGGGACTCGTTATGATGAGAGTATATGACTTCTCCATCTCCCGGTAACCGAAATCCCGATATGATGTTCCTGCTTCTAGAATTTCGGCGTTTCGCTTTTCGGCACTTCGGGACTCCTGATGTTGAGAGTCTTTGACTTCTCCATCTCCCGGTATCCGAAATCCTAGTATCCATTACTTAGAGTGATGCATCTGTTTCAAGTTTTCGGGATTTCTCATTTCGGCACTTCGAGACTCCTGATGTTGAGAGTCTCTGACTTCTCCATCTCCCGGTATCCAACATCCTGGTATCCATTACTTCGAGTGATGCGCCTGTTTCGGGTTTTCGGGATTTCACATTTTGGCACTTCGGGACTCTTGATGACAAGAGTCCGTGACATCTTTATCTCCCAGTATCCAACATCCCAATATCCATTACTTCGAGTGATGCACCTGTTTCGGGTTTTTAGGATTTTGCATTTCACCTTGCTCATTAAAGAGCGTGCAGATTTTCCTAGATCCAACGCCAGTCGGACCTCAGGCTCAGATCTGACGTTCATAGAGAAATCTCAATGAGATCCATCACTGCATATTCTGATCTCTTCCCAAAAGACTTCTGGTGCCTTCCTGGCACATCCTTCCTGTACTCAGGTCATCATCGTTGTTGTACTTGCCATCAATGACAATCATACACTGTCTGTAAAACATGCCAACAATGATCGATATATAATTACAATGATGAGTGTTCCATATATAGGGAACATATGGTGACCATCCATGAAAGGATGTGTCCCTTGAATAATGAATGACTATTTATTATTATCATTTACTTATTATATATGATATTTAATAATCAATAATTATATTATTAATTAGTATTCTAAGAGAATGTCTTCCCGATGTTGTCCAAACATCAACACTTAATCTGACTTCAACACACCCAACAACCCACAGGCAAGGCACGTTACAGTCCAGGGACTCACTTCACAGTGACTTATCTCAATTCGAATCACTTATAAGTTAATTAAGAGACATGAAAAACACATGCATAAGAAAAGATTAAAACTACAACATAAAGAAGCAAAAAATGTATAATGAGTAGATAGAAACATTAAAATACATATATCATAGATAATTAAATACACAATGGAACAACATTATACAAAAAACACAGAGAGCACTTTTCTTTCAAGTAAACATTCACCAATTGGATGCAGACCAAGGAAGTTTCTCCCAACCATAGACATTGTTGTTCATTTACTCTCAATAGCAAGTCACCCCCGAGCTAGGGCTATGAATACAAAAGGAGAAGTCCTGGGTCAAATATACAACACACAAAAATTGGCTAACCAACTCTCATGTTTCTCAACCACAAAGAAAATATGAATTCCCATATCTCTTTCCCCCTCATCCTTCACAACCCAAAGAAATTAACACCTTTCTCTTCCATACAGTCCCTCAGGATGTCTTGTTCCTCTCCCAGGCTCTAGTGCTACATGGATAGGAAATATCCCTACTATAAAATCAAAGGATTCTCAGTTGTGGGAAGTTCTTACAAAACTACCATCGATATCATACTAACAAGATTTTCATCACTCAATCTATCACAGGCATTTCATCACTCACAATAATCCAAAGTACACTAGCTCTCTTCTACCTATCCTGCACAACCCAAGAGAATGGACCTCCACCCTTCTCTGCCACATAATCCCTTAGGAAGTTCTTCTTCTAGGGCTCCAGTGCATCTGGTCCAGAATATCCATGCTAGGACTCTCAGGATTCAAAACTATGGACATATCTATCTGAACTTCCATCAACCTCATGCACATAGGATAACATTCCCTCCTGGAATGATCAGTAAAATATTACAACAATTAAGCAATGGCTCTCGTTTTCCTGCCATTCGTTTCCATGCTTAGTCCCAAAGCACGTGAATTAGCAAGAGTGAGTGAAGAGGAAATAAGAACAAAAAAAAAATGGAAGAAGATGACCAAGGGAAGAAGATGAACAAGGGGAAGAATGACCCCAAAACATCCCCCGAGGGATGTTTAAATAATTACATGAAGACAAGAGCCACATGGCCTCTCTCCCAAAAAGATCATGTAACCCCTTTTCTCCATAAAATCAATTATGGGTAAATAAAATAATAAATTAAAATAATTATCCCCTCAAGCCCCCTTCTCTTGTGGAATAATATACCCCTATCTCTTTTTTCCTTGTTTTTCTTGCAGCCAATGGTGTATTTTATTAATGTATATGAAGTATTACATTTTCTAGGCACTTTGGTCTCTTTTCAACTTTACTGTCTCACTAGTCTAATTCATAATTACATAATACATTCTTAGTTCATAAGGGTTAAAACTAGGATGTTATAGATCTTCATCTCTCCTATATCTCCTTCTAACCCCTTCATCTCTGAGAATGTTGCTAGGAATCACGCAATAATTTTGTGATCCTTTCTACTTTATGATTATCCCAATAATCTCCAATACTAGCCATCTTTGGGTTTTCTAGAGTTCCAATATTTACCTTCTTTATCTTTAATGGTGAAGCATAATCTTATGAATCCAGTTTGGGACCTTCTACTTCCCTTTCACCTTCTACTTTTGGGATTGGATATTGTGCGGGTTATCTTCTATTGGTTCTTCTGCTTCTGCGACATGATAACAATGTAGTAATTATTTTAACTATTTGTTTAGCCTGCTTTTGATATACAAGAACTATTTCAAACTCTGGTTCTTTAAATATCCTATATATTACCACTTTTAGTGTTTTATCAATCTCTGGACTGTCATGCTCAAAGGAAAATGTAACTACAATTTTTTGTTATATTTCTTCCCATCTAGTAGTTTCTCTACGTTGTTCCTGTTCTGTGTACTAGTTCTTTGGAATGCCTTCTAGTGTGTGAATAAAATGGTGTGGCCATTCTTCTAGTGGTACTAATCTCCATTGAACCATTCACTGTTATACATGCTCTTGGTTTTTTTCCAAAGCCTTCATATTTTTCTTCATATTTGTGCTCATGTTCTCCGCTGAATCTGATGCGTAGTAATATTTTTCACTGAAACCAATTGTTGATCTTTGTCTTCTGTGTACTCCAGCATCCTGTAGGTGTAGATTTTAAATCAATATCTAGTGTTATTAATCTCTGGTTTTCCATAGAATCTACCTCATATTTCATTAAAAAGTTTTCTAAATCATTTAAACCATAAAAAGTAGGAGGTTCTCTTACCTTTGTACCAACCCATCTCAGCACGTGCATCATTCTAGCACATCTCCTAGTATATAATTCATGTAATCAACGTTTTGATTTTTCTAGTCCTGTATTAGAGTCTGAAGCGTAAGAACTAATACTCCTCCAACTGAGCATGCCATCTGCAGTTGGGTTTATATAATCTTCTTTGCAAGTGGCAGTTTTGTATAATTGGTTCACATCTTCTGTCAGGATATTATATGTAAGTTCTACATACCTTCCTCCTTATGAGGGGTCTAATGGCATGATAAATTTGTATTCTCAAGACTCAAATATCATCTTTCTTGTCCTCAAATTGGTAATATCTTGGTTATCAAAGGCCCAATCCAGACCTAATAGTGATAGATATGGTAAAGTATTGTCCACTATGTCAATGACTTCAAAATCAGCCATGGTGTGCATAGCATCTAGATATATTGTGATCCCCTTTAACCTTTCTACTGGCACTACTCTATGTTGATTTTCCAACTTCAACTGAATCGGTGAATACTCCAATTGTGTTTCTCCCATAAATTCCCAAATTTTCTTTGGCACACCATTGACTTCAGATCTTAAGTCTAATATAATATCCCCCATATTGAAATATCCTATGTTAGAATTGAATCTGAATTCTATATTGTTTCTTATCTTGTTTTGGACCTGATTTACTCTTTTTACCCCCTCTTCCCCCGGATTACACTTTTCCAATAAATTATGTAGTACTTGTAAATAATTTTTATCACTCAATAGTTTGACACAAGCTCCCAAAAAGTTTCTTAAGTTACTTACTTGTTCTATAGACTTATCTTGATTGGTATTATCAAATAATGAAGGCATGTCATAGACTAGTATCTCATCTACCAGCTTCATTCCTGAAGTGGACACAATATTTTCCTTCAATATCTCTTGTATAGCTTCTTTGAATATTTGTTTCTCTTTGTGCACATCAAACTTCTTCTTTGGCGCTATATTCTTCCTAACCCAATGGTATTGGTCTTGATCCTTCTTGGATGCATATTCTCCTGTCTTAGTTCCACCTCTAGTAACAATGTCAATCTTATTAACATCTTCTTATCTATTTTATACCATGATCCATTGCACGTTCTGATTAGTCTAGTTCCTCTTATCATGTATGTTTATCAACAGTATTGGATAGTATTTTGTTTCATGGTCTGTTGCAAAACAATACATACATGTCGTAAGTGGATGTGGGTAGTCTCTTTCATAGTTCCCTAGTTTCTGACAATTATGACATACTACCAGTCCTCAACCTCCTCCAAAACCTCTTCCTCCACGACCTCCTCCTCTGAAGCCTCCTTTGTTGCCTTGATTATCTCTGGGTGGTGTGTTATACTAAGGACCTTGACTATAATTCAGTTGTGGGTTATTGTACTATTGTGGTGTTGCACATTGTTATGCAGGGTTATATTGTTGTTGTCCTTGAAAATTTTGTGCATTATACTATGGTTGTGTTGTAAACTATTGTGCACGATTGTACTGCAGATGTTTCACAATGTTTCACTATGGCTGCTGCACAGATTGTCATGTTACATTTTCATCCTGCACCCTGTATGTATCTGCAATCCTTTCTTTCATCATATCCAAGGTTCTACAATCCTTGTCTTCATTTCCAACTGACTTACAAAAGTTACAAAATGTACTTTTCAGAACTTTCTGGTATTTCTGCATCAAGGATCAATGATAGGGATCATGCCCATATGTTTTGAAAATATCACACCATGGTCCTCCTAAAGCCAAAGGGTTTGACATACCTACTCCAATATACTACTTAAATAATGGAAACTCATTCTTGTGATGACCTTCTATCCTGCACATTCTACACCAGACACCTTCTCTTTTTTCCTTTCCTTTATTATGATTCAACTGGAATTTTAATTTCTTCAGATCTTGTTTCAGCTCTTCCATGGCTAGATCTGTGTGTTTGTACTATTTTTCCTCTAGATTTAAGGCTACCTGTAGAGTCTGACCCTAAATTTGGAATTTATGTTGTCTCAAAGGATACTTCAAATGTGGCAACATAGAAGTAACAAAAAAAATCCTATGTTGTAGTAATAGTGTACTTCAACTTACCTTTTAGTCTCTTGAACTTCTGGTCCACTTCCTAGACTGATTCTCTTGGTTTCTACTTAATCTCTATCATTTCATTCATAAACTAATCTTTTGTGCTTGGCTTCTGAAATTCATTTATTAACTGTCTCTTTACATTTGCTACAATTGTAGGTGTTCATGTTGGATTATTTGTTGAGAGACCCATGTACCAATATAATGCATGGTCTTGAAAAGTGATTTCCAACTTCACAACCTTTGTATCCTCATCTTTAATCTTCTTTGTTTCCCATATATTCTCACATATGAACATAATTTTTTTTGGATCATCTGACCCATCCTCTCGGAACTCTGGTAACCTAATGGTTGGATCTTATCCTTCCATTGTGAATTTTTCTAAACTACCACCTCTGCATGGTGTATATACTTGAATGCTACTAGTTTAACTTACACTTCTTCTACTGGACCCACGTCCTAAAAAAAATTCTACTACCACTAATCTCTTTCTGGTTAACTTGTTTTTCTTCTTTAGTTGTGTTACTCACACATGGAGTTTTGGGTTCCACACTAATTCGAATATCAAATAGAGAGCCTTCTTCTATGCTAGACCCAAGACCTTTAGTTTTTCTCTCACATGTGGCATGTAATATATCCTGAATCTACCCCATGGCGCGGATATCCTCTACCTCTTCTTCATCACTATCCAAACACTCTCGCTTAGCTACTTTATTCTTTTTATTATTCATCTTATACTAGCAAGGTCGTCCAATATGTGTCACACCTACTTCCCTCTTTCCACTGCTGACTACAAGCCTCTAGGTACTCATAGGAATCTAGGTCTCATTTCCAGAATAGATGGGCTGAAGTTGATGGAAGGAGACCCATTTAAAGGAGAGAATTAAGGACATGGAAGATTTCAAGGATGGAAATTTCTATTAAAATGTAGAAACCTCGACTAATATTACTAGTCCTTAATATGCAAAATGTAAAATGTTTGGCGATAGTTTTGCAAAAATATTCAAATTTCTAAGGATTTTATATAGATTTTATAAAATTTTGGCGAATTTTAAGGTAAACTAATTTTATTCTCTGGAATTTGGGCGAATCGGTTTTAGAAAAAATGGAAATTGGCGAATCATTTTTTGGAAAAAGACATGGGAAATTAGCCCATTTGCGAAATTTAGCCCCTAAAATCAACTATAAAATTTAAGGAATCTCTCATCATTCAACATGAGGTATAAAGAACGAGCTTGATTATTTGGAGGAACTCAGATGAAGAACATGTTCACAAACAACAACCCTGTGCATATTTCACATGCACCAAATGCAAGTAGTGCACGAAAAAGACCCTATGAATAGCAGCCAATGAGGAAAACTCCCAACAAAGGCGAGGAAACCACCAATAAGGCTAATGGCATCTAAGACACTGCATGAATCCCAATGTGTGAATAGATTTGTTGTCGTCGAACATAAGGGAAACCTCTCGGTCAGCGACCAATGAGAAGAAGTCGACTATTGGGTTCAAGGTCACCTACCCATAAGGGAAGTAGGACCAGGGTGCATGGTAGGACTACAAATTCATGTAACTATGAGACACACTGAGGGTATGGTCGACATGCAAAGTCAATAATTTTGAGAAATGGCTAACACAGGCTGATAAATACCCTTTGAACAAGAGCATGAGACATATGGATGACTCTGAAAACATAGACTCACTAGTGAAACTTTATGACACAAGAGACACCAATCAAACTCTCCTTAGGGTCTGGAAGAGTAACTAGTCGGGGGAGTAGACTCTTAGTAACGAGATCAACTTCCTAAGGTCATACTAAACCCAAAATTTTGATGAAAAGTGGACTCAAAAGTTTGTTCTCTATTCAAAGGAGACACGACTGCTACCAACATAAGATAATATTCTTTTCCCACCCATATTTTGTTTTCATAGTCAAATGAATGCTATGATACAGAGGAGGAAACAAGTGTCGCTGATAAGAACCTAATTCCAACAGTGGAATATAGCTATGCTCAATGCAAGGAGGTGCATGTAGGATATGGACACTCGGGGGAATGTTTCCTCTTGGGGTATAGGGTGTCAAGATGCAAAGGATATAAACAAGGCTTTGCTTGGATGATGGTGCAAACTGCTGAGGTGATAGGCTTATAATGCAAAAGCGAGAACTAGAAATAGGCTCACTACTGCAAGCAAGAGAATGAGATGCAATTACAACTTAATGCCAAGGAATGTCCTTTTTTCATAAATTTAGTCTACTTGGTTTGAAAAAGGGTTAAACTTGCACCAAATAGATGTCCTTATAAATCCATTTAACGAGTGTAAAAGAGACAAGTTCACTCAACAATATTTTTGTTTTTTGAAAGAGTCAGAAAAGAGCATAAAAAAGACTCATAGCATGTTGTTCTAAGAATCATATAATGGGAAAGGCCAAGGCTCCCATCCAGGACTTATGTCGAAAGTCCAAAACTCATAGATAGCTGACACAAACTTGGGAAAACCCAAATCTTTCCAAGTCGAGGAGGATAAAATACTTGCAGAGGTTACCTTATCTACAATATATTGAAGAATTCCCCTTATCTAGAAGGGTGTAGAAGAAGGAATTCGAGGCTCTACAAGATCATTCCAATCAAAGGAAACCACCCTAGGACTTGGAGGGAGCGTACTCAGAGAGAGTATAATTCTCCCTTGTTCAGAAAGTATAAGACTAGAAATGCTAAGGAAATGGTTGAAGGATTGACTAAATATTACATCGACAATGTCACTTCCTTATAATTGTCACTCTCCAAGAGAAGAGTGGGATCGGTCAAAGATTGCATTGACACGACCACTTCTTCAACCATTGGTTGAATATGATGCGAGACAAAAATTTTAAGAGATGAATCACCCCTAAAAACAGGAGTGGTGTTGGTTGAATATTGCATCGACACGAACACTAGTTGAACAGGATGCGAGACAACATGGTCAAGAGATGCATCATCCCCCAAAAGAAGAATGGGATCAACTGAATATTGCATTGAGATGACCATTGTATCAACCAAATAAGGACTAGAATGTTGGGAAACCAAAGACGACTCAGAACTTGAAGGCCCCCCAGGAAAGGACCACGCTTCTTGTACCACAACAGTAGCAAGGTACAGATGAGTAAGGTTATATCCTTTTCAAATCCTACAAAGGAACTTGGGTTTACATCTTATACATCGAGGCTTCGCAATCGTATGAATTCCCCCATCATGACTTGCTATGGATGGTGACATGCTCCCAGCATGACTTGCAAAGGCTAGTAGCAAATATCCAACATGACTTGCAGGGGTTGGTGATGAATTCCCAACATGACTAATAGAGGTTGGTGACGAACCTTCAACATGACTAGCAAAGGTTGATAATGAATCCCCAACATGACTAGTTGAGGTTGGTGATGAATCCCCAACATGACTAGAAAAGGTTGGTGATCTATGTGTAGTGTGACTAACAGTGAATATATTTGTGCCCCTAGCATGACTTGCAGAGGTTATCGACCAATATCTAACATGAATAGAAGAGGTTGGTTATATAATGCTAGTATGACTTGCAGTGACTGGACTGGTGGTGGTTGGTTGCAACATTTGAGACTAAGGTTTCAAGAAAGATTGGTTTTGAGAAATTGCAGGCCAAGAAGGGTTCTTATATACACCATGGCCCTGTACGCTAGGATCGTATCCTCCTCCAAATTGATTCATAAAGGGTTGTAAGGGAATCATCATCGAGGAAGCCGCTTGCAAAGAGAAAGAGAATTGACAAGAGTTACTCATGTGAGGATATATGTTGCCCCTAGATGAAGGAACTTCATGGAGGGGGTTTCCCATACTATAGAAATGAATCCCCTCAAATGAAACAACAGAGGAAATATGGAGATCCCCCATGGAAAAATCATTTGTAGGAACCGACATAGCATAACAAGGATAGAAGGAAGGGATGTAATAAGTAGAATGACCACCCATTTTAGCACTTTCTCCTAGAAAAGTGAAGCTAGGATTGGATCCATAGAAAGGAATATTCTAACCTCCTACCATAAGAGTTGGATGAGGGATATGACTCCCACCAAATGAAAAGGGATAAAAAGGAGGCATCATGCCCCCAGACCCAAAACTAAGATTCACATAAGATGACGAGACATAGGATGGCAAGTGCGAAGACATGTCGGGCATACCATGAGAAAAATGATTATAGGACCAAGGTATTGGTTGAGTATCATGATTCGACGTACCAATCAGAAATACAAAAGGATTCATCCTGATGGAATGAGAAAAGACCATGGGATAGGTAACACTGACTGAGGGAGTCATGAGGGCTCCACTAACCATAGAAATTAAAAATCATGATGCAATACAAAATACTAAGGCCAACTAATAATAAAAAATCGCACCTAAGTAAAACAAAAAGACCAATGCACACAAACATGATATACTGGTTGAAAGGGGCCTGAGACTCCCTTACTAGAGTAGGTATTCCTCACCCATGGGGGGGCTGAGACTCCCTTACTAGAGTAGGTATTCCTCACCCAAGGGGAGCCTGAGACTCCCTTCAAAAGATCGGAGGTATCATAATCAGTTATAAGGGCCCACGTGGGATTAAAAACTAGTCAGTCAGATCCCCTCGAAGAGGTAATCCTCTGTAAAGGTTGTGTGATGTCTGACCCTTATCTTACCTAGGGTACCTGCAAAACAACCTATGAAAGTAACCTATGTGGCTACCTATGTCAAGCAACTAAGCCACCACGATATAACCAATGCACATGGGAATAGTCATAAGTTAGGTCCACCGAATGGGTAGGGTAACAAATATTGAAATCTCGAAAGCATTGCCTTTCACAGAGGTAAAGGTACTAGAAAGACCCCCATATACAAATATATCCCCAGAAATATCCCTGACACTAAGAAGGTATTGGGGGGATATCCCCTCAACCAATTTCACGCGACCTTGTGCTTAACTCCGGTGTAAGCGGATCCTCCTGATGTCACCAATTATACAATGGATTTCACCACTCCCTTATTTAGACACATATGTTGAATTTAATAGACTTGGAGAAGTTTACTCACAAAATCCTATTCCAAGGCTCTAAATCCTAGGCTAGTTTGTGCACCCTAAAAAATAAAATCGTTTCTAATCAATTTTAAATTTATCAACGTTATTTTTAGTGGCCTTGTTTACTGAAAAAGGTGTGGTTGTGAAACTAATGATTTTATGACTCAACAAGTAAAATAAATGAATATGAATAAAATGCAAATCCCTAACTTCAATTCCCAATAAATGATAAGCTTTTCAAAATGCAATTTCCAATTTAATTCTGCAATTTCAAATAAGATGCAATATTTCCATACATGTACTAAGATCAATGATAAGAACCCAAAAGATCAAATTCCAACAATGAAAAATGTATATGTTTTGTATTTTCAATATAAAATAATGAAAATACAAGGACTGAACAACAACTTGATATAAATACCCTATTGTATGTAAACAGAGACAAACCAAATAGAATATCAAGAAGCAAACACCCAACCCAATATGCAAGGACAATCAATGAAAAGTATGATGACAAAGAAAAATTGCCTAGAAATTCAACCATAGAGAGGTTTCCTATCACTCTGCAAGAACTTTACAGTCATGACAGAGACCTAAGAAGACTAAAAAATGATCAAAACTTACCCAACAAACATCAAACTCAAAAATAAATAAAAAGGGAATGATGTACACGACTTTTCAGGAGAAAACTTCATATATATGCTTCCTATAGAACGACAACTTGCGTATGTACGCGACTATCGGTAAAAAAAACTATGTATATGTGTTGAAACACTACTAGGATAAGGATAAGGCCAAAAAAATTATATTCAAAATGAACAGAGGTTTTAAAGCAATCAGACAACAAGAAATTCAATATAAATGAGAGCAATCAAAGGATACAAATACTCCAAACCTCGAAAAGAAGATCCCCCCCCCCCCCAGTATGGTCGTTAATTCTGTTATGAGGAAAATCGCTCTATGAGATGGGGTAAACCACAACAGATGGAAATGACTGCAGAAATCAACTCTAATCTTAGGTATGCTAGATCAACAAATATGCTAACAAGACAATGTAAAGAGCCTACCTCATCCAAATGTTCGATGAAGTCCACTATTGAGCACTTGACTCAAAGAAATACACCTACAACTTGTCCTTAAAAACCAAGATACGCAAGCATATGGTGATAATACATAAATTTATCACATTCAATAGCATAATCCATAAATATTCATAACAAATACACCCATGGAATAACAATTACAATATTTTCAAGACATTAATTGGACGATAAAATAGTATTTCTATTAAAATGTAATCAACAGAAGTGTATGAATGACAAACTTTTGTGTTGTCACGTTTGGAACCGAGAAACTAAGTCCCTTCCACTTGGGACTCCACCACCTCAATCCTCACCAAAGGAAAGCTCATATAAGAGAGACAATGAGGTTCTCCATCAAATAGGGAAGAGCTTGGGGGATGAACAATGTGTTCATACTTAAAAGGAAAAAGGGATGCAGACTCAATACGAAGTGAACAATTTCTCCAGAGTAACTTTGCTCTCAAAGTTGAATTCTTCTCCTCTCTTCCACAACTTGGATATGGCCCATTTATATCCTTCAAATGGAACTAAAGGGCCAAATTAGAATGTTTCTAGTATATGGAAGGTCAAGCATCATGGATCACGTGACATGACATGGAACCTCGACACAATTTTTTAATTTTGAGAAAAAAAACCTGATGTACGTGGGTTGTAATGGTGCAACCTATGTGTACACATGTTGTATAGCTGTTAGGGCATGTATATGTGGAAAAATGCAATTTTTGTCTCTAGGAACTGCAAAAAGGGACTTCAAGTCTACATAGGGAAATGGAAAAAGGCCCTCTGAGCAAGTTTGCATATGGTGGGGAAAATATTTCTATAACAACCCTTATGGTTAAATGGAATGCTACACCATGTAGAGAGTGCACAACATAGTCTCACCCAAGATGGTTTATGGGTGAATGTAGGACACAAATGTTTGCAATCATGGAAGGGGTTAGGAGAATTTTATTTCTTACTTCTTCTTACTACTTAACCATGCATTAGTATTCATCAGATCCATCCATCCATTCATTCATGTGCATATTTATTCTAGTGTGTCTTGTAAATAAAACATCCATTCATCTATCTAATCACTTAATCATGATCGTAGAAATATAAAAACATTAAAACAAATTACACACATAGTTTTACCATGCTTCACCCCCACCTCGGGATACATCCACAAATATCTTCTACTTATTTCTTATTCATCAAAAGGTTCTACATGCAATACATCATAGTATGGAATATTGAGGTAGACCAAGATCACACCAATATCCATATCTTGCGACTTGAATCTCAGCTACTTCAACTTCATTCGAGCTCCACAACTCTCAATAACGCCAAGACTCATAACCTCCAAAAGAATCTCCCAAAAACACTTATTTCACATACACTATAATAATTGGATGCCTATCATATATCTGATCCTTCTCTAATCTACTTCATACCCCTTATTTATATTACAAAATTGGGTTAGAAACCCTTACAATGCATCCCAAAACCCTAACCCTAGCTAGGCTAGGTTTGTCCACATTTGTGATAGGATTTCCACAAATCCTATCGCTCACACTGATTTTCCTCAAAATGTGGCGCGCTCTCCTTCTTGATCCATTCTACTTTGTTTGTTGCGTTATTCTCCAAACATGCCTGCTCCAACATAGAGTGTTGCAAAGATTGGATTATTTATTGACATAATTGAAATTTCCATCATTATCTTTTGGATCTTTACATGAAGAGGGTCAATTCTTAGTATCCTCCAGAAGATAGAGAATCTTATGCAAAGTTTAGAGCTAGAACTAAGATAGAGACAAGAAAGTTAGTTATGCACAAGGTCCATGTTGTTGAAGCAAGTGGACTATAAGTCCCTTGATTATGGATCATATGGTGTGCATAATTACAACATGCACCGATGCTTTACATATAATATATGCATCGATAATTTAAATATAACATACACACTAGATTTTAGTAACAAAGAATGGCACCGACATCTCACCTCAAATATTTGAAATTTCATTATCCTTTGGTGCACATGGTAGTACAGGAACTGGTGTGTATTCACTATACAAGCACTGGTGTGACATAAAAAAAAATAACGACTTGATTCATAATGTTTATATGAGAATCAATGTTACATACAAAAAACAATATGGATTGATGTGTACATAAACACAAAAGGAACCAATGCTTCATACAACATAAAATGTAGAACTGGTGCATAATAATTTTAAGATCACCGATGCTTTTTAGTTTTGTGTGTGCACCAATGTAGGTTACTTAATACTACACCGATGTGTTTTACCAATACAATCATTAACAAAAAAACTTTTATAAAACCTCCACCTTCCCACACTCTATGTTCTCTTTATTTTTGTTTTTTAGTTTACATTAATGAAAGTATAATAATAATTTTTATAGAGATAGTCCTTATTAGTGATTATTTTTGTAAGGTTGTTTCCTTATAGTTGTGTTGTTCCAGACAACAACAATGCCCCTTTTTCTTGAAGTCTTGCTTGGAAAACCATTCCTTCCCAAGAAAATGGGACCCCTCCTTTTCACTTTCAAGATTTACCTCAACTTATTGGTATTTCATTTTCTCATGCCTCTCTCATTGGGCTTCTTGAGATTTCAAGTTTCGATTGGTTTACCTCTATTTTTATTTGATCCCAACACTTAGACAAATCTCAAGGTTCATTCTTTGATATTGAAAAAGTTCTTCCCAAGTATCCTAACACACACTGAAGCATTTCCCAATAAATTCTATAGTTCACACCAGAGGAGTTATTACGAACTACATCGGTTGGACCATAAGAGTTATCATAAACTTCTTTGATGTGTGACTCTCATTATTGGATCACTTCCTAGAAAATCCACTGAAATGTGATTATTTTGACCGATGCCCTTCATAGAAACTCCTCCAGAACTAAAATCGTTAAACTAAAGCTCTTCTCGATAACATTTCTAGTCCAAACAAGAGGTCTTCCCATAACCTTCTCCGTTATGACCAAAATACTTCCATGAAACTCCTTCGAAATAAAAACAAATCCAGTGAACTTCCCTTCAATTTATCTAGTGTATACCAGAATACTTTATACCATTGTCGCCAGTGTGACCGAACCTCTTACTAATGTTTCCTCCAGTGGAAGGTGAAACTTAACATCATCCAAGTTCATGTTAACTCTCTCAGTTACATCAAATGGCACGATCACTCTATACAAATTAATTTCTCTCCCCATCATGTTACCATTGTGTTTTCTATCATTTAGAAGGGAAAATAGTGTTGAATACCCAGTTGATGAACCATCGCACCCGTGAGTATTGACCTGACGATAGTGAAACCTTGAAGTCCACATGGTGTATTTTATAGATAATCCCTAAGCACCATTTCTCTCTTTCAATTTTAGGGTTAAAGTCTTCTATTTAGGGTTAGGGTTTCCTTTCGAAACTAATTATATAGGGCTATTTACTTCGTTTCTTCCCTAGATTTCTATGCTCAACCGGGGGTTATACGCCCTAGCATATAATCTATCGATCCATCCATGGACCATAACTGACTTATCGACGTTTGAATCCACCTTCCATGCTCAGAAGAGGATAATACAAGAGCCATAACCTTCTTGATGTAGATCAACCACAAGAGTCCAGACCCCTAAACTTAGACAAAGAATCCTTTGACACTTAGCCAATTTGGGTGCAGTTTTTATAATCAGAGAAGTTTACAAGATTGACTCCAGTGTCACTTGAGGACTTAACAGGAACCTCTCTGGTCTCCATCGGAGCACTTAATAGAATCACCTATTTTCTTTATCCATAGGCCTTTATAAAATTGACACTAGTGGTAACGAAGGGACTTTACAGGAACCTCTTCTGTACTAACCTCCCAAATCTAGAGAAGTTAATATAAACACCTCTGAACCTTCAGAAAACTTACTTCAAACTCTCTAAAATGGTTTCTCACTTTCCAACACACTCAACTTGATCACCTTTTGTCTTCATAGGAGGACTTTACACGATCCTCACCGGTCTCACTGGAGGACGTGGAAAGATCACATTCGATATTAACCAGAGAACTTAATTACATTTCTTTTCAAAAATAATTTATAAGATTTACTATACTCTTCACTAGAGGAATTTATATGATCTCCATTGATAGTTACTAGAGGAATTTCCAAGATCGCCTCTATTATTCACCGAAGGACTTCACATGATCTCCATCAGTCTTCATTGGAAGGATTAACACTATCACCTCTGGTTTAACTGGAGGCCTTCACATGAACTCTGAAGATGCTCACCAGAAGACTTTACATGAAGTTTTTTTATTCAAATCGACAAGGTTCTTACAAACTGTACCAACACATACTGGAGCAGTTCCCATGAACTACTCCAGCCTCAAATTTTTCCCCATTAACAAAGATAGCAATGACTTCACCAACCTGCCTGGAATTTCCCCAAGCTAAGATAACCTTCCTTAAAATCCTCCATAATGTCCCTCAAACATCCTATCATCCTCCAATGATGATCTCCCATCAAACATCAATACAAGTGATTCTTCGGGTACTTGAAACATGGTTTACATAAGAATATTTGGTTTTCATGCTTGTCATTTATATGTTTACAATTCCTTATGTGATCAAGCTTATTTTCTTGCTTGGTTTTATTTTTGTTCTAATTACGATTATATTTTTCAAATTTAGTAATATCTCCACAAAAGAAGATAATGAGCAATACACCTATCATAGAGGCCTCTGGGAGTAGCAATCATCATGCATAAGAACATAACACCCCAGGGGAAATTTATGATGATAGAATGGGACTCCTAGAGAAAAGAGGATACTCTCTCAAATGGGCTGACATCTTTCAAATGTTCAAAAAAAAAAATTCCTTGTCGATGTCGAAGAAAAAGATGATCTTAAAGTTTTCAAGAATATTGTGAAATCATGAATACATAGAGTAGTAGCCCATGCTGCAGTATTTCCCTGTGTAGATTCCATTGCTCCAATTGTGAAGCATGTGGACTTGGAGAACATGTACACATGCAATGCTATGGGAGATCCCATAACTTCATTCCATCCATCTAATCTGGAAAAAAATTACCATATAGAGAAGGGAACCTAAAAGTTGGATGAAAAACTTCTCGGTGGATTCAAGCACAAGAAAAATGACTTGTTTAGCATCTAGTACAAACCATATATATCATTCAAAGAAATATCGATTAGTGAGTATCGCACCACCACGCTGAGGAATCCTTCGCATTACACCATGGCTATGCTCTACAGATTGTATGGAGATCCAGATGCTTTCAAATTTACTCTGTCATATATGTCCCTAATCTACTACTTTGCGGACGAAGGGTTGAAATTCAACTGGGATAATATTCTATCAAAAAAATTGGTAGAGTATATAGAATTTGTTAAGGATTCTAAGCTTGGGATCATTCCCAAGTTTTCATATGTCATCATATCTACTAGACATTATGTGTGTTGCACATCATTACCCAAAGATTGGTTGGGCGTGGAAACTGACATATCCTTCCATACATATTTATTGCAAGGTGCTCTCAGAGCACAATTATAGGAAAAAGTACCATAGGATATGTGACCACTTCCTGGCACCATTATATGAAGACATTTTCTACATGCCATCCCCGTGCATGACTGATAAGACATTGATAGTAATCAGAAATATAGAGGACTAGTACTTAAAGGAATATGGGACGTACATCAAAATATACAAGGCCACCAAGGCTCCCCATTTACTCCCAATTTTCATTGTAGATAGGTTGGTACTCTAATAAGTTTCCTACCAAAATGTGAGCCATGGAGTCAGAGAAATATTTAACTAAGACAAGAAGGCTATATGGCCTATGCTCTTGTTATGGATTGGTTCATACTCATTGACAACTACCAAGTAGGATAAGGATGAAGTGGATACATTTATATCGTATCACTTCAAAGAATAAATATTCAGAAGGTATGACCCAAAAAAGGTGGTCAAAGAGCACGGAAATAAGTATGGCATCCCATGGGAATACACAATAGACGATTGGGAGGAAGAAGAATTGAACTGGAGAGCACAAACTTATGATGAATTCATTTCTAGGTGGCAAGGAAGACCCATCAGAAGGATTTATGATGAAGAAAATGCCCATGAAGAAACACGGAGGAAAGAAGAAGAAGAAGAAATAGGAAAATCATCTGCTGCAACTACATCCACTCATTCCAGATCAACGAAAGAAGAAGAGCTAGTACCAGAAAAGAAGAGCAGAAATAAATAAAATAGTCACAAGAAAAAGGAGGATGCAACAGAAAAGAAAATGAGTATTTATGAATCCAGAGCTAAGGAAAAATAAAATGCAGTAGCAACAACTAAATAAGGAGCAGAGAAAAGAAAATTGTTGAGAAGAAAGTAGAAGTTGAAGTTGGAAAAAAGGAAATAGCTTAAAGAACTACAACAAAAGTAGCAATAGAAGTAACATAGAAATAAGTAAAATCTCCAACCAAGGAAACAAAGGAGGAGCAATGAAATAAAGATGAATAATATTAGAAGGAAAATGAAACACCAATGGACATTGATACCCCAAATATATCAATGATAGGTCCTAATAGTCACACTCAATTTGGCAGGTTGGTCATAGGACTTCGCTCCATATAAACCAAGAAAATACCAAAGTTGAAAAAGTCCAGGTATGACAAAGTGATCCAGATTATTTTCAGCATGAAATGAGAGAACATACATAATAAATAAATGTATAGAGATATATCATATATCCAATAATATAATTGAGATATATCATAGATAAAACCATAAACACAGAGATACAATAATACACAATTTCTATTAATGAGAAAAATGTACAAAATTATAGAAATGCAGAGTGAAAGCCTCGCTAGAATGGTGGTTTCTTATCTCTAAGAAGAGATGTTGTTGTAGGAAAATCTGCCTGTGGACAAGTAGATCGACCTCTAGAGCTTGACCTTAACCCTAGACAGAAAAATGCTTATCATGGACACTGACTTCCTTTCAAATCTATCTAAACTAATGCATGAGAAAGGAGGATAACATAAGTACCTTTTAATCGACGTTTGTCCCTGCATGCTCCGAGTTGCACTCCAATCCTTTGCTCCTCGCTGAGAGCTGTAGAAAAAACAAGATATGACCACTTCCTACTCTATTGACATTAGCTTGAAAACAGATCTATCACTGAATGATAAGTTCATGTAACATTAGACACAAACTAGAAAGAAACAGGCCAAGCGTGTCATATTAATGAGAATAACGACAGTAGTACTTACAATCGTAGATGCAAATGCGAAAGCTTCGTCAAGTCCTCTTCGTCTAACCCTTGCCTGAAAGATCCACAACCTGGATAACAGCAGCTTCACTGATCACTCTCTTTTGGCTGACTGTAAGTTTCCTCCAAGATCATAAGTTTCACATATTCAATTCTTCCCCCTTTCCAATCCTCTCCTATGAGATCATAGGTTTGGTATCATTCTTCATTTTGCAGTTCTCACCTATGAGATCATAGGTTTGGTATCATTCTCCATTTGCAGTCCCCTTTCACCATTACAAAGCTTTCTTATATAGCCTTGGAGAGGCTCAACAATCTTGAGATATCCTTGGGGAAGGTGAGGATTTTCCTCCTTCAGTTGAGGATCTGCCCTAGGATCATGGCTGGACTAGGGATTTGAATCCAACTTCCTTCCAAGAATGAAAAGATGCTTCCCCCATTCATCTCAACAGCTTAACAATCGCCCAGACTAGGTAGCGCTCCCTCAAAAGGGCCATCAGAGCGCTGTAGCGCTCCCTAGTAGGCTTTAGGGGGCGCCAGCGCCCTCAAAATCTATAGCACTCCCTCAAAAGGGCCAGGGGAGCATTATAACGCTCCCTGACAGTGTATTGGGGAGCATCGGCGCTCCGAGATAGTGTAAGGGGGAGCGCTCCTCTCCAAAACTCAGTTTTTTGGGTGCTTTCAGGTGGCAAAAGGTTGTTTGACTTCAGTAGATTAGTTCTCCTCCTTCAAATCAGTCATGTGAGATGTTATAAGTGTCTCCTTAGTGTCGTTATCATGACAGTATGTCTGAACATCCTTTGCAACACTAGTGACC
>ML780909.1:425328-492649 GCA_009831015.1 Picea engelmannii
TATGCTCACAGCCTAATCCAAAGTACTACACCTATTCTACTGTTGGTGGAGGATTCTAGCAAAGAAAAAGTTCTAGATAAATTTTACTTAGCGTTGATTTTTATGGTTGTTCTTTACGCAAAAGGGGTGCATGGAAGTGAAACAAATGAAATTGTGACTCAAACCCAAAGAATGCATCGAACATGATAAGCAGTCATTTCCTTTCGATGAACATCTAGCTAAGGGAGAGAGAGAGTTCTTTCACTAATAAGAACAACTACATAATGCCCTCAAACGATTCTTTTCTCAATCAAATTCTGATATAATGCAAAACTTTTAAATGCCTTCTAATATGCTCAATCAATCACTAAGACATCTTTATTGTTTGCGTATGGACGATGATCAATACAACACAATGCTTATCTTTGCTAATTATCTTCTTGATATGAATGAAAACCAAACCAACATAAGCGAAAGTCACACAAACAATACACCCTTCGTCTCAATCAAACGAAAAAGCGAAAGAAAGGAAACAATCAAAGAGAAAAAAAAACATATCACACCCAAAAATCAAAAATTGAAGAACAAGGACCTTGACTCAAAGCAAAATGAAGAGGTCCATAGGCCTTTGATGACCTTCACCAAGGTTTTTACTCAACTGATGAGGAGAGAAGAACAATGCATAAATCTCAAATTTCACTCAACAGGGAAAACCTAATGAAAAATAGTGAAGAAGGCTGCAAGATCCAATCAACAAGGTGTTTATCCTTCAAAAAGACAAATATCAAGGTTAAAAGGAAGAAAAACTGACTCTCGAGATCACTTAGCAGAAGAACACAGAGGCAAAAATCCAAAAAAATGCAAATTTTGAAGTTTTCTGGGCCAAAAGAGGCTGGCGCTCTATTTCCAAGGGCAAGGAGCATTATAACACTCTGTGTGAAGCCTTTAGGAGTGTTGGCGCTCTGTTAACACTAGGACAGGGGCGCCAGGGTCTAAAAGTTCCAGAAATGTCAAGAAATTCCAAAAATTGAAGTTCCAACTTGACACGGATGCTGAGTATGATGGGACAAGGAGCCAATCAACTCATGAAACTAATCAAAGAGGGGTAAACCAGGTTTGAAACAATCAAGGGATAGAACAAGGTCAATGAGGAGAAAAATCAAAACAAGAGGTTTCGATTCGAGGCTATCTCCCCAGTGGAGTCGCCAGTTTCTGTTGTAGGAAAATCTGCCTGCGGATAAGTAGATCGACCTCTAGAGCTTGACCTTAACCCTAGACAGAAAAATGATTATCATGGACACTGACTTCCTTTCAAATCTATCTAAACTAATGCATGAGAAAGGAGGATAATAGAAGTACCTTTTAATCGACGTTTGTCCCTGCATGCTCCGAGTTGCGCTCCAATCCTTTTCTCCTCGCTGAGAGTTGCAGACAAAACAAGATATGACCACATCCTACTCTATTGACATTAGCTTGAAAACAAATCTATCACTGAATGATAAGTTCATGTAACATTAGACACAAACTAGAAAGAAACAGGCCAAGTGTGTCATATTAATGAGAATAACGACAGCAGTACTTACAATCGTAGATGCGAATGAAACAACTTCGTCAAGTCCTCTTCGTCTAACCCTTGCCTGAAATATCCACAACCTGGATAACAGCAGCTTCACTGATCACTCTCTTTTGGCTAACTGTAAGTTTCCTCCAAGATCATAAGTTTCACATATTCAATTCTTCCCCCTTTCCAATCCTCACCTATGAGATCATAGGTTTGGTATCATTCTTCATTTTGCAGTTCTCACCTATGAGATCATAGGTTTGGTATCATTCTCCATTTGCAGTCCCCTTTCACCATTACAAAGCTTGCTTATATAGCCTTGGAGAGGCTCAACAATCTTGAGATATCCTTGGGGAAGGTGAGGATTTTCCTCCTTCATTTGAGGATCTGCCCTAGGATCATGGATGGACTAGGGATTCGAATCCAACTGCCTTCCAAGAATGAAAATATGCTTCCCCCATTCATCTCAACAACTTAACAACCGCCCAGAATAGGTAGCGCTCCCTCAAAAGGGCCATCAGAGCACTGTAGCGCTCCTTAGTAGGCTTTAGGGGGTGCCAACGCCCTCAAAATCTATAGCTCTCCCTCAAAAGGGCCAGGGGAGCGTTATAACGCTCCCTGACAGTGTATTGGGGAGCGTCGGCGCTCCGATATAGTGTAAGGGGGAGCGCTCCTCTCCAAAACTCAGTTTTTTGGGTGCTTTCAGGTGGCAAAAGGTTGTTTGACTTCAATAGATCAATTCTCCTACTTCAAATCAGTCATGTGAGATGTTATAAGTGTCTCCTTAGTGTCGTTATCATGACAGTATGTCTGAACATCCTTTGCAACACTAGTGACCAACTTGCAACACTTGCGAAAGTTGAGAGGGATAATGCGACACTTACGACAATTGAGAGGGACAATGCGACACTTATCCAGCTGAGCAATTTTGACGTGTAACAGATGTGATGTATAATCACATTTGAATGAAGATGATTGTTACAATGAGGCTCCAAATTCCTTTTTAACATAAATAAAATCCAAAACCCTAACCTCAGAAGATGAAAAGCCAACAATTTTGTGGACCCAATTTTGGGTAGTTTGGTGTAACAACTTCCCAAGGACATAACGTTGGCATACGATCTCCGTCTGGGGCACACAATAGCTCGTTGGAAAGGTATCAATGTGGAGATTTGTTTTTAGGGACAAATTATATCCTTCAAATATCATTGAGGTGTACAATCTCGAAAATCATTGTTTAGCCCCCTAAAATGGCCTCAAAATTTTAGGAACTGAAAAACTGCTAAAAATAGTAAATTGCCTTAATGAACTGTTTTGAGCCAATTGGAATAGGTGAGTGGCCACTGAGATAGTCCTAGATCAATACTCCCTCCTTAGGAGGCAATTGTCTCCATTTTGTTGATTTCCAATGGGAGAGGGGAAAGCATTTGCTGAATCTGAATCTTGGTGAGTTGCTTTCCTGGTTGGAGAAGTCATGTTTCTTAGCTTGTGGAAGATTATCACAAACCTTTTGTTGGCGGGGTTGAATCTGTTTGACCAACATTTTTTATCTTGGCCTTACTCGATAGTGTGTAGGTACCATTGTAGGTGAAGAAACAATATCTTCTTTCTCTTCTGCATTCTGCTTCTGTTAGAAAGAAAGGCCTTGGGCCAAGGATGTAGTGGTTGCAATGTACTTATGTTCACCTTTTGAATAGATTATGAAGAGGTTGAATTTTGAAGTATGATATATTACCTTGCAGAACTATTTTGGTGGGACAATAGTCAGAATTACTTCTAGTATCCTATATATATGACCCCCCCGAGTAACAATGACACTACGAGGTTGAGGCTCATAAATAGCATGGCGCTTCCACATATATGGTTGGCCCAAAAGAAAATCAAAAAAATCCAATGGGGAAACATCACATTATAAATCATCCTTGAATGATTGGATGTTGTATGCTAATTGACACTACTAGCTGACACGGAGATCTCATCCCTAGCGAAGCCACCCGATGTTATATGGTTGTGGGTGTGGTGTTGTCGATAATCCCAATTGTTTGACGACCTCTGCTGAGATGAGGTTCTTTTGGCTTCTGCTATCAACAACAAAATGCAGTGGGGTCCCCTTCACCCACATTTTTGAATGCAAAAGGCACTCCCCCTCTTCAATATATGTTGGTTTTTCTAGTTGAATTGTTGTAGTCATGACAGTAGGAGTGGGGTCTGCGTCGATGATCTATCTTCTACCAGTATTTTTTGAATCACATCTCAAATTAGGGTTCAACTCATTTTCTTTTATCTCAGCCACCAATGACTATTTTGAGCAACATTCATCGTTGTTGTGTCAAAGTATTTTGTGGAAATCACACCAATTTGCAGTGTCCTTCTTTGTCTTTCTGTTACCCTTCTTTTCTTGTGGCTTCGAATGTTTTTCTAAAGGCTGGTTGTTAGGGTCATCTTTACCATACTTTGGTAGTTTCAGATTTGCAAACCTAAACTCTCGCTTGTTCCGGTGCTTAAATTTATGTTTGATTTTAACAACATATTGATAAGCATCACCCATTGATGAAATTCCCAAAAAATCCATTTCAGTTTGGATGTATCTGTGTAGATCCCCATAGTATTTTAGAAACAAATCTCACTCAAAGTATTTGATACCCAGCTTGGTGCACAAGGTATGGAAGGTATTTTTGAACTTCGACATTGTTTGGCCCCTCTCTTGATGCAATGTGGTCCATCTCATGTATTGGTCGTCATAGTTACCAACAGGGTAATATTGTTCCTTGACCACATCCACAAAAAATCCCAAGTGGACTTGACCCCATATATTCTAGATGCCTCTGTGGAACTTCTTTTCCAGTAAGTTTCCCACCAATGTTTGACATTTGGGAGAGCGTTAAGGAGTGCAAAGGTGATCTTTTCCCTGTTGAAAAAATTGTGAACATAGAAGTAACCTTCTAGCAGATTTAACCATTTTTCTAGGGCATTCACATCCATCTGACCTTCAAATACGAGAATATCAAAATTAACTTGTAACTTGAAAGGAGAGGTGATTCAAAAGTGGCATCTTGATGAATATGTGCCAACTATTACCAACAGGCATTGAAGGATGTGGGAAAAATTCTCCATCATTTCATCCCTCTATCACGTGAGAGCTTGCTTAAGAAACAGATTAATATAGTCTTCCACTCTATTGCTTTTATTTTCTTCCACCAAGGATGGTTTCTTGGGCGTGCAAGAGAGATTTTCCTCACAAGAGACAAGATCGAGACCCAAATTTCTATACTTGGACCTCGTTGAGGACATGCACTAAAAAATGATCAAGAGCAGTCTGTTGTGATACCACTGATCTAAACTATTTTCGGCATGAAATGAGAGTGGAGATATAATATATAAATGTACAGAGATATATCACATATCCAATAATATAAAAGATATATATCCGAGATATAACCATAACAGAGATACAGTAATACAAAATTTCTATAAATGAGCAAAATGTACAAAACTATAGAAATACAAAGTGAAAGACTTGCTATAATGATGGAAGCTTATCTCTGAGAAGAGATGTGAAGGATAATCACATTCGCAAGAAAATGATTGTTACAATGAGGCTCCAAAGGCATTTTTAACATAAATAAAATCCAAAACCCTAACCCTGAATGTAATAACCTACAAGTCCCATGAATGACCTCACCTCTGAGACATTATTTCATGTTGATCATCCTTCAATGGATTTTATCTTCTCAGGATCCACTAATATCCCTTCCTTTGAAATAATATGACTTAAATAATGTATATTCCTCTAAAAGAATGAGCACTTGCTCAACTTTGCATAGAATTGATCCTCCATTAGTACTTGTAGCATCATCCTCAAGTGCTTCTCATGCTCTTCTTCAAAATTAGATTAGATAAGTATTCCATCCAAGAAGATAATGACAAACTTATCCAAGTAATTTCTAAATGTGTCATTTATCAAACACATGAAGAAAGTTGGTGCATTTGACAACCCAAATGGCTCCAGTTGTAATCTAGGGAAAAGTAGGGAGTGTTACTAGTAGAAACTTACATAGCCATCATAGAGATACATGCATACACATAGACATATATAGAGACATACACAAGTAATGAGAACCCAAATAATAGTCCTTTTATTATATTATAGACAGTACATCACAATTACATATAACCTCTCACATGAAGCTATCTAAGCCTTTGTATTCTTATCTATCTATACCTCTATTAGGTAGTTGTAACTACTTAACTACTTGGGTCTTTTAGTTATCAGAGACTCTGACTGACTTCTACTTCTAACTATGTTGGTTGACTGACAGGTTCTAAGTTGACCATCGAGTCTAGTCGACAGGGTCAACTAGCCCCTATAACATCTACCCCCACCTCAATTCCTTGCTCGCCCTAAGTGTAATACCCCAAGGCCAAGCCCCTGTTGAATTGTTATTATGTTTATAGGATGGTGAGTCAAGTGGTTATAAGCTGATAGACTTATGTGTTTATTAGGCTGGTGGGCCAATGGCCTGATTTTGTATATGTAAGTACTTGCATCATTAATAAAATTACACTGTTGCGTGTAGACCGACCACGAAGAAGAGTTATGGGGGACTAAGCTCCACTAGGTAGGGTAAGGGAGGGGGGCTAAGTGTCTAGGCCTAGGGCTAAGCTAGAAGTGCTTACCTCTAAGGGATCAATATTTTATTATTAATTCCCAAAGGCATATGGTTGACTTAAGTCGTGTTGTCCTAAGTTCCTGGGGAAAAGGGAATGAGTGCTACGTGGAACTCATGTGGCTCCAGGAAGACAAGTGTCGACCTGGGCACATGCAGTTAAAGCTGAAGCATCATCTCATGTTGGGGGTTCGCTTTCCGTTCTCCATCCACTGTCTAACCGTGAACTAGGGCATCCACCACAGACCCCTGAAACCAACAACTCGTGAGTCAAATCATGTTTGGGGTTCACTTCCCATCCTGTGTGACTCTCATCCTTATGTTTGGACGATTTTTTATATCCTTCACCATTGCGTCTACACTCTTGCGAGGTTAGTCACCCTGGAAGAGAGTCATACTCCCCACTAATGTACGTGCCTATTGGGCCCGAACAACTCCCCCTAATTGTTTACAAAATTTAAAGAGCCCCCATTAGAATCTTGATAATTATAATGAGCTACAAAATCAACCTTTTCAAATAGTTCCATACCTTGGCTTGATTTGAGACAAACTTAAGACATTCACTATAGTATGAGACATTCATTACAAGAGTATATGTCAAATTTTAGAAACAAACATAAAAATCTCAATTTAAACAAAAACGTTAATTTTTATCAACTGTTTACTTTCATTTAAATTATGATTATGTGTTCTTTCTTTTGCTCATTAGCAAGTTTTACTATTTTGAATAATGTGTTCAATACTTCATCAAATAATATCTTGGTTGGTTTCTCATTTTCATAAAATCATTTGGTGATATTAATTAATTAATTTTTTTTTTCATTTTGCATCTCATTTCAAAATAATAATAATAATAATAATAATAATAAAGAATTATCTATCGTTTGTTTGATTTTGTAAAAAAACCAAAATTAATATTTTTCTCTTCTCCATTAACTTGAAGATTCTAGAATTTTAAGATCATATTTGAAAGGAAATTCTAAACAATGTTTGTTTAGAACTTATAGTTAGTTTAAATTCATTTTTTATTTTATTGTTCTAGATTTTGTTTTATTCACAATTTTTAGGTTATTAATTTAGGTTTCTTTTTGTTTCACAAGTTTCTATTATCAGTTATTTGGTACAGATCTGATCATGGCTTGATTTTATTATCTAAATACGTTCAAGATGATTGATCCAAAAATAATATTGGATTGTTGCAAATAATTTTATGAGCAACAACAGATAAAATTTGGAAAGGCGTCAAGATCATATAGATGATTTTGCAGGACTGATTGCAGCCAAACCGTGAAAAATTTGAAGAAACGGTTGAAAACCCATCTCCCAAATGGACCCATTTAGCTTCTTCATAGATTTTTTTCCCCAAAAATGCACGATTGGAGATATATTTGTGTCTCTTTAAGAGGAAAATGTCAGGTGGTGGAAATTATTAGTGACGCCCAGGCTGTTCATTCATTGTATAAATATATGAGAAAGTTCAGAGCCATGGGGATCCAAGAAATTGAGAGGAAGATTTTAATCCTTTCTCTTTTGTATATTATTTATTTTGTAAACTTTTCTTCTTTTCAAATGGAGTAATCGATGATTGGAATCTTTGGGAGAATGGACGAGTATTTTCAAAGAAGAATATGGAATTCCAAGTTGCTTAATGGATTTTGTCCTATGAGTAAAATGGTTTTATTTTCATTATAATATCTTCATATTCTTTGAATAATTGATTATCCATTGATTTAAATTAGCTTTAGTCTTTTTTATCAATACATGGTTAATTGCTATCATTTCTGTATTAATTTTCTTTTTTATATTTAAGAGTCTATTATCCAAACAATTCTTCTAGGACTACAATATGGGCATGTGATTTTGAGAAACAATATGGGAAAGCAATTCATCTTTGGCTTTAGACCTATGTGATGCTTATTCCATTTTGTTCTTTCATTATTGTTGTATTATGAGAATGTTATTATGGTTGATTTTAGCTTTAGCTTGTCATCATATAGTGTTTTCATACTGTTAAATGTTATATGTTGTCCATAATTTATTATTCCATTTTTTATGTGTGATTGATCTATCATTTGATTATTTTTGAATTTACTCTTAATGTCAAATGTTGGATAATATCAATATTCAGATCTAAGTTTTCTCTCATTCTTAAATATTGATCATCCTAAGATCATGAGATTTTTAATTAGTCTTTCTGTTGTTATTAATTTACTCCAATATCAAATACTTCTTTGAATGTATTCTAGAAGTGCTAGTATTGTTCTGTTATAGGTTTCCCTTAACAACAATACAAGCAGGAGCTCATACAACACAAGAACATAAACTCAGTTGACTAATCAGTTACAGGTTAGTAGATGCATTCTTTTCTTTTATTTAGAGTTGTTTATGAATGAAACAATGATCACATTTAGTATTTATTTGTTTAATATCTTTAAAAAAAAAGTGTTTTTCATATTTGATTCAGAAAATTTATCAAACAATCATTTTCAAAAGATTTCATGCAAACCTTGTAAACTATATATAAATTGTTCATAATCATTTGTATATTCACATTCTTAGATAAATATTTGTAACTATTGTGTCGATTATTAGAATCTTTTCTTTAGTTAGTTTATTTCATTTTTCTATCTTTAGGACCCTAGTTGGCTAATGGAGCCATTAAACCCATCAGGATAGATCATACCAAACGGCTTGGGTTAATTAGACAACCCCAGACCGGGTCTATCCTTCCATTTGACGATGTGTCACTTACGTCTGTCAACAATGCCATTGTACCCTGCAGATACTTGAGTTAGTCTGTGTGTCTCTTGTGAAGCCCGATGCAATTGTAGTCGCCTGAGCCGTGTTGTGACTTAGCATTAGGTTGTTGCCATTTTGGGTGTCCATAACCATTTCCTGTTGTTGTTGTCACATGTATGTTAGTTGAACATGGTTGCAGTATTGATTAGGAGATGAATTGAAGAAGCAGGTTGTCAAGCCTATGAGCAACTCTTCCAGGTGAGAGAGTTTGTTGGGAAGTGAGTTCTCCTGGAAGGGAGTCCCATAGAAGCTACAGTACTCTGAGACTTATGGTCCATCCTATTGCTGAAGCCCAAGGTAAGGGAGGTTTACTAGCTGATGGACTTGTATTAGTGAAGGTGTATCCTCCTAGGGTGGAGAAGGCATGTGGGGAATGAGGGTTAGTGGGTTGTGGGTGTAAGTGGCTCCTGGGATAAAATATCCTTCCTATTGTTTTGTGCAACTTCCTTATTGTCCTTGCCAAGCCTAGAATTCCCTTGCCAGGTGGAGTTTAGTCCCAGCTCGGGGGTGACCTACTGCTGAGAGTGATGAGCAGTGCAGTCTAAGGATGGGAGGTTCATGAAAGGTCTGCATGCAGTTGGTGGATTTACTCCAGTTAAAATATAAGTATCATTTATGTGCTTAATTATATATCTTATTCATGTTTGGGTTACTTGAAATGTATCATGTGTTTTGTTGCATGTGGAATTACTGTTAATCTCAATTGCATCTATATGGTAGCAATAATTCTATGTTAATTGTTTTAAATTCATTAAAATGCATGTTATATATATATGTGTGTATGATTCCACGTGGTAGCATTTCCCATCTTGTTGGTGGCTAGGGACGTTACAATTTGGTATTCGATCTAAGTAAAGTGTCAGAGTAGTGGCATTATCCGGCTTGTGGTTGGTTGGGTTCATTAAAATTTGTTATAAGAGCCAAGGTTTCAACGCTGAGCCTGGATGGGCTAGATAAGTGGTCATTGGACCCAAGGTTTCAAGTGGAAATTGTGTTTGGAGGGACCAATTTCAAACCTTAGAATGTTCTTGAGAGCTAAGAGGTTACTTTGGTCGTGTTTCTAAGATCGGGAGGTGTAGCGGTATTATAAAACCACACTAGATGTGGTGTTTGGCCAGAGAGAGAGAGATCACAACACTTGTGGTGTTGGGGATATTGGATCTATTCGAAAGGGAAGGAAACCCTTTACGACCGTCAGATATGGAGAAAGCATAGAAGGGTTAACCCGGAAGCCCTTCGGACTTCACGACGTCGGTGAATCTTGATGTAAATATAAGAGAAAGGATGAAACCTAAAACTCTGAAGTCCCAAAGGAGATCTACATCGTATATCAGAGGAAAATATCTTGAACGCTAGATCAAGCATAAGAGTAGATCGTATTTTCAGAGTTTGACGATCTGAAGAAGTGGGATGTATTGATGCACAAAATTTCAAAGATCGAAGTTCCAAAGAGAAAAGTAGATGTGGTGGGGCCAGATGACATCGCCAAGGGTGACATGGACCTTACAAATGCCACATGCCACCACCTAGGTTGGTGACATTTGTACTATGTGGACCCGAGGGTAAGAAGTTTGGAATTTTAGAATTTGAAATATGGGAAGGAAGCAAGTGTGAGAACTTCTAAAGTCTCTAATCTCCAAACTTCCGAAGTCCCAAAGATCTGAAGTCCCAAAACTCCAATGATGGAAGTCCACAGTGGGTATCAGTCATTGGATGTTGGGTAGACGTGGACCGTTGATCCACCCTACTTTGCGAGTTCGGTAATTCAAACTCCGAGAGATTGTTGGGGGATGCTTTGAAAATTTCTGAAATCCAAAGGCCCGAGTAAGCACCTTTTGACCTAGCTCTTGGTCATGAACCGTGATCACGTGGGTTGAGGATTGAGGAAAAGGGGCTAGTTCCCAAAAAGTATTACAGAGAAGAGAAGAGCTCGGAAAGAAATTGAAATCTGAATGTTTTCTATAATCAGATTAGTTTATGAATGTTGTGGGATTTGTTAAGGAATGATGGCCTGACAAATTCTGATTGACTGCACGTTTTTTTTGCAGAGTCAACGAGTGTCAGAACCAAAGCGAATTTCCACTAAGAGTAGGGGATGGAGGAGGAACGAAATGCTTCTAGTTCAAACAATGAGGCTAAAGGAATGGATTTCCATTTGGGAGTCAAAGGATCGAACTCCAATGGGCATGGAGACGAGATATATAAGGAAGGGAACATGATAAAAATCATTGAACGATTGTAGAAAGATGCCCAAACTCACTGAGAAGATAACAAAAAGCTCATGAATTCTAGGGATCAACAAGGAAAACTCAAATTAAATTTGATGCAGAGTCTAGAAAGAATCAAAAAGAATTTGGATAAGGAGAGTGACTCAATAAAAATAGGGAGTTGCAAGACCCCTGAGAAGAAAATAAGATTGAGAAGAGTTAGCAGGCATCATCGTCACTCCCCGAAACATTCCAATAAGGAGGCACACAGTAGTTCAAGCCCATCTCCTACCAAAAATCATAAGAGAACTGTAGTGGATGAACTAAAGGGATAAATGAACAAGATTAAGCCTCCTACATTTGATGGAGAGCACAAGAAGGAGGAAGATGTAGAGACATGGTTTCTTGGCATGAGGAATTATTTCCAACTACATAATTATTCCTCTCATGCAGAAGGAAGAATTACAATGTATCAACTGAAATGAAAGGCATCCATGTGGTGGGATCAACTTGTGTAGGTGCAACACATTAGAGAAAAATATATCACTTGGAAAGAATTCAAGAAATATTTCGAGAAGAAATACTTGACTAAGAGATATTATGAAAGAAAGATGAAAGAATTATTTGAACTCAAGCTCGATAGCTTGACCATTGATGAATATGAGAGAAGGTTTTTGGAATTACTGAAGTATGTCATGTTCATCAAGGATGAGACTATCAAGACTCAAAGGTATATGAGTGGACTGCCAACTTCCATCGGTGACAAGATCCAGTATGATGACCCTAAGACAACGAAAGAAACTATAAGGAGATAAAAATGCTTATGTGAATAGCAAGGAGAAAAGCCTACTTTCTGGAAGGCTTTGGAAAACAATAAAAAATTCAAGATTGATCATAGGAAGAAGGGAACTAAGACACCCCTTTTTAGGAACAGTACTCAAGTACAACCATCTTTTAGAGATCCCAGGAAGGTTGAAGTGGGTGGGAAAATGCGAAGACAACCACCTATGGAATGTTGGGGTTGTAAAGGAAACCATACGTACAGAGATTGCCCCATAGAAATGAAATACTTTAACTTTTCATTTTTCTATACCTGAATTTGTCTAACTTATTTTTTGTTTATTAATTTTAAGCAAGGTTTATTTCTTATAAGTATTATTAGTCATCTTAGTCGGTTCCTATTGGAAACTCCCTGCTATATTTTTCCAACAGGGTTCTTTTCTTTTATACCTGATATTTATTTAAATGTGCACCATTAATTAATTTATTAAATGGATGCCCCAATAAAATTCTAAGTTGGACCGCTCTAGGCAGTCGAATATCTTCCACCACATAAGGCCCTAGCCATGTTGTTTCCAATTTTCTAGGTTTTCCTTTTATACGACTGTCAAACAGTAAGACTAAGTCTATCTCTTTTATATCCATTTTCTTTAAGTGACGATCATGCCAAGATTTTTTTTGTTTATTCTGAACCTCTTGGTGATGGATCGCTATTAACCTCTCTTATTCCATCTTGTTTAGCTCGTATAGTCAGTCGTTCATTTTTTTCTCTCATCAATTTTTTCTATAGATGGGACTCTATCGAAATTCGTCCAAAATTGTAGCGAAATAATGGCTTCTTGGTTGTAGACTATCTTGAACAGAGTCTAACCAGTCAATATTTTGAATGATGATATATACACCCATAGTATTGCAAGAATCTTATCATCCCAATCATCTTTATTTATGCCATAGATCTTTGTAAGTCCCTTGTGTAATGTTTTATTAAAGGATTCAACTTCCCTACTTCCTTGTGGGTGATAAGTTGTTGTTTTTATATGGTCGATTAAGAATTTTTCTAGTAGAACTTTAATTGTTTCATTCACAAAATGAGTTCCCTGGTCATTGATTAGTGTTAGAGGACAGTCAAACCTTGTAATTATGTTTTTGTAGATGAATTTAGCTTCTACATATTTGGTACAATATTTGACTGGCTCATGTTTTTTCCAATTGGTCACATACTCGACCACAATAATGATTTACTTCGCACCATTTCTTCTTGACCTCTGTGGAAATGGCCTGACGAAGTCGATCACCCATATTTCGAAAGCTCAATTAGGGTTTATTGAACTTAGTGGAATTTATTTTTTCCACAAAGGTCTTCTAAGCCTCTGAAAACTATCACATTTTTTTACATGATCCTGACAGTCTTTATGCAAAGTCAACCACCAGAATCCTTCTTGTAGTATCTTCCTGGATAATGTGTCAGCCTAAAATTTTTCTCTAGATGCTCCTACATGGGCTTCATTGATGATATCCTCTCATTCATGTTTTGGCACACATCTTCTTAAAACATCGTCCATTCCCATTTTTATAAGTATCCATTAATGATTGTGAATAGTGTAGCTTTCATGGATAGAATTTATTTTTGTTTTCTGGGAGGTCCTTTGGGGCCTTTCCTTCTTCTAAGAAATTGTCAATATATTCTAAATATTTAGGTGAAATTTCAAATCTAAATAAATGTGCATCTGGAATTTCATAGTTGATCCCTGTCATATCTTCTCATGTTTCTAATTGTGAAAGGTGATCAGGTCAGAAATTCTTTTTCCCTAGTCGTATGATTATGTCAAATTCAAATTCCCGAAATAATAGTAAACACCAACAAATATTTCCTTGATGAACTGGTTTTTTTACCAAGTATTTCAATGTTTGATGGTCTATAAAGAATGTAAAGGGGTTTTCTAGTAAATAGTGATGGAACTTTTCTAGAGCAAAAATCATTGATAAGGCTTCACTTTTCATAGTTACATAGTTTCTTTCTTATTTATTCAGTTTCCGACTTGCATATGCATTTGGGTGATCCATTGTGTCATCGTATGGTCGAGATAAAACCGACCCGACAACTACACTGGATGCATCAACATGGACATGAAATTTTCTCGACCAGTCTGGAAATTTGAGAATGGGTTCTTCGACCAACTTCTTCTTTAAAAATTAGAAGGATTCTTGGCATTCTTGGCTCCATTTGAATTCGACATCTTTTCATAAAATCTCATCCATTGCGAAGTTGATGTCTGAGTAGTGGCATATATACTTCCTATAACAGCCAGTATTACCCAGTATAATTTTGATATATTTTTTATTCATGGGTGGTTTTATATCAAGGATAATATTAATCTTATCCATGTCGACATTTCCCCATATTTACATACCACATGTCCTAGGAGGATTCCAATAGGTGTGGAAAACACAATTTTTTTTATGTTTAATGATAGTTGAATCTGTCTGCAGCGTTCTAGCATAATTCGAAGCCATTGTATGTAATTTTTTAATAGACTATAGATTATCCAGTCGTTGAAGTATACAACCATGGTTTTGTAGATATACTCTTGGAATGAATTGGCCACTATTCCTGAAAAACTGTTGGCGCATTCTTCTGTCCAAATGGCATTATTCTGTAGGAAAAAGATCCAAATTATGACACAAATGTTGTTTTTTCCTGATCTTCTTTTGTTATTGGCACCTGGTTATATCCTTAGAATCTATTAGTAAATGAATAACATTCGTGACCAATGACTTCATTTATGATTTCATTGGAAAAAGGGGTGGGGAATGGATCTGTCATGGTTTGTTTGTTGAGTCCCCAAAAATTGACACAAATTCTTAATTTCTTTAGATCATGTTTCTTTGGTTGCGCCACCATGGGGATTTCCCATTCTTCCTTGTCGATAGGATATATAATTCCTTCTTGTATAATCCCTTTGATCTCTTTTTGAACAATCATTTTATATTTGTGTGCTAACTTGTATGGTAATTTTTTGATTTTATTTTCTCCTGGGATAAGTTCAATCTTCATTCCACCCATTTCTTATACAAGTCCTTTCAAATCCTTGTACTCATGTGAAAAAAATTATTGATACTTTTTTAAAAGAATGACTATGTCAGTTGTTTGGTTTTCAGACCAATAGTCACATATTCATACCATTTTTGGTTGACCATCATTTGATATGTCGAATTACTTCATTTTGATTTTAGCGTCCATCCATTCTAGTGGTTTTTCTTTGTCGAGATGACATTCTCTTTCTTCAATTTTTGTAAATATTTTTGGGCATTCAGGTTGTTCCTAGTCTTGTTTGCGTTCTGTGGCTATACTTAATAATTAATTCACATGATTCTACAGTGTTGGATGGCCTTTCTTCCACTGGAAGCTATGTCCTGGCCATTTTATATTCTCCATGTCAATCCTAAGTGCAGTCAATATTTCCTTGTTTTCAACCAACAAAACATTGCAAGTCGATTTCAATCTTCCATCGACCGACATCTTTGATTTTTTGTTTTGTACAACTGGTGAAGGAATTTCTAGAAATATTTTTATTTGATATGTTGCATCTTTCGAGTGTTCCTCTACTAGGTTAAATTCGAATTCTTGCACAAAATTTCCTTTGATTTCATCCCAGTTTGAAGTATGGACACATGCTTCTTCAATATTATACCATTTTCTTGGTATCTCATCTAATGTACTTGGGGACATATGGGGCCATACCCTTTCATTCTTATATCCTATTATTCACCATTCACTTTCACAATGTTGAATATGTTCTAATGGGTCATATCCGATTTTGAATGTGGGAATATCTGCATCTTTGGATAATTTCTTGTCTTTGAATCTTTGAACGAAGTATGTTGACTCATTTGTTCATGTTTGTAATCAGGGGGAATGTGTTTCCCACCATCTTGCATCCTAGCCTGTGAAAGTTTCCACAAGGCTTTGTGTCCTTCCTTGCTCACCTATGTATTTTTCTACCTCTTTGACATGGATCAAAGGGGTATGTCATTCACTGTATCGCAAGGGATTTCTTATTTGATTATTGGTCAGAAGAAGAGTGGGAGTTTTTCAAGTTATTTTTTAATATAATTTAGGTACAACCTGGATTGAGTAGCATGTCTTAAGATGTTTCTTTGGAATAATTTTGATATACCATCCATCTTTTGCATGTTCTTCATAATTTTTTATTTGCTAGTTGTATAAGAAGGAGTCAGAATTATGTTCGACCGACATGGGGGATTCTCTCCAAATTTGTCCTTATTCGGTCATTTTTATACAATATTTTTTTTGTTGTTTATCTGATATAGACATATGGCTTCTTAATATTCATCCCATGACTCCATCCATGGTTTTCCTTCCTTTGGATCCAAGGGAATAATTATTTTTCTCCCACTTCCTTTTAATTTAAGTCTATCTCTTTCCAAAGAGATAGTTTCTTTCATTCGTCGACCCCATGGCCGACTGACAAGAGCTACATACATTGGCATTCCTTTGACAAGGTCGATCACCTTGAAGTAGAACAAAGTCAGTATTCCAATAATTTGAGTGTCGACATTTCTCAGTATTCCAATTGGTTATTTTAATCTATGATCGACTAACTTAAGATAATTCATCATGGGTGTTAGGTTGGGTCAGCCCATTCATACCCATGTTTCTCATGGAAAAATATTGACTTGCAATCCAAAATAAATGACCACATAATTGACACCATTCCCTTAATCTCCAAGTCATGTTGTGGATCGTAATCTTTGATGTTATGCGAGAGGTGATTTGCATCCTTGGTTGGTTTCTGACCATCTTTGTATTCTCACAATATGTTGAGTAGGTCTAACAACCTACCTATCAAATGTTTTTCTTTGAGTAGTTGCAAAAATTCTTGGATGGTGTCTTCATTTTGACATCTTGGATTTTATTGGTCTTCTGTAGAATTCCTAAAGAATTTAAGATCTTCTCTCACGATTTTCTCTTCTTTATATAGGTTTGGGAAGTTGTTAGTCTTCTTTATTTGCTAATTTTTTGGTGCAGTGTGAATATCTCGTCCTGCACCCGACCTTGTAACAATATCTAATTATTTGGAGTTTCTCACCTCTTCCTTGGATACTATGTGTAGTAGATTCACAATTTTTCTTGGTATAATTTTGTCAAGTACTATTGGGAAGTCTTCTAAAGAGTGATCTCCAATGACACATATGTTGCAAAATTTCAAATCAATTTTGTCTTTTATGGGATGATTCACACTTTCGTGATCATTTTTCCAACAGTTAAAAAAATATGGTCATCCAGGACCTCAACCTCGACCACAAAATCCTTGTAGGCCTCCTCTACCTAGACGAAGACCACTATAGTAATAATATCTCCGACCATAGTCATTTTCTTGGTCAGTGGTTTCTGTGTGGTAGATTGTTCATATATTATTTTGATTTCTAGAATTTAGATGGCATTCTGATGTTCAATGATCGGAACCTTCACAAATGTGGCACCACTTCATGTTTTTTAGATTATGTGGACTATTGATCCTCCCTTTTGTCATCTCCAATTGCCTTAATTTCCCATATCCTAACTAATTTTTCCTAATACTAATGCATCTTCTGCCTAGTTTCCTCATCAGACATGCCTTTAAGCAATTATTGTGTATCCATGAGGTAACTAATGTTTACTCATAATTTCTAGTGATTTATTAATAATTAGGAATGAATATGTGATGTTAAAAGAACTTTATAATTACTTTGGATGGTTCAAGAAGACTTCATGATAACAATTGTCATTGTTGAGATCATCTGATACTCATTGTTGGGATCGTCTGGTACTCCTTACAGAGGTCGTCTGGTACTCATTGTTGAGGTCGTCTGATACTTGTTTTTGAGGTCGTCTGGTACTCGTTGTTGGGATTGTTTGGTACCCGTTTGTTACACTTTTTCGATACCACCTTGTATGGTTGTGTGCATCCGGTATCGATTTTTACACTCATCTGGTACTGACCTATATGGATGTGTGCGTCTGGTATCGTTTGTTACACTCATCCAGTACCATAATTATGCAACTATGTGCATTTGGTACCTGTTCCAAATTCCTAGGATTGGTTGTTGAAATGAGATTGTTCTCGATGAGTTCAAGGCATTCTTTTGGTTCAATCATTCTTTGTTCATTGGAAGACACAATACATTTCATCACTCATGCACTTTGTGTCATGAGGATGAAATTGTTTCCTTAAAGATTGATATATCCTCCAATTGTAATAATTATGCAAACATTTGATGTTATCTTTAGACTTGGGGTTGTAAGGTTGATTCTCTTTAAAAGAGATAGCCTCGTAGATGATAGGATATAGAGAGAAATAAATAAAATCACAGTTATGCTATAAGTTTTTCTTTGGAACAACTATGAATTGTATCTCCATTTTTATGAAGCAATGATATAATTTATGTTATAGATTATATGTTTATGTTTACACCTTCTCTATTGTAATTTATCTTAAGAGCTACCTTGTTGGTATGGAAAGGGCCCACCAACCCAACTAAGGTAAGTCTCTTTGTAATTAATTGTGAATATGATTATGATTTCATGTGTGTGGGCAAGGAAAAGGTGGTAAAACGTGAGGGAAGAGTCCACACATCCACTTTAGTGGGGTTGCTCCAAATTCAGGTTGTCCTCTTTCCTTTAGTAAGTGAATTTTGTGTGAATTAGTATTTAGATTTTTCTTTTTATGCATAAATGTAGAGATAAAAAAGGTAGATTTGTTACATCTAAAATTGAAAAAAAATCAAGAAACCCCCCAAAGTTACAGAAAAATCAAGAAAAACCCCCCATACTAATTCAACTAGTGTTTTTGTAGGAAAAATCCTTAGAGGGGAAAGTTCAAAGGAAGTAATTGAAACTACAACTAAAGGTACCAAATCTGAAGCTACTGTCCATATTGAAAACATAGTACAACAAGCAACAAGGGAAGCACTAGCGACCTAATCAGAAGGAATAGCTGGAAAAGAGACAAAGGTAATAGTAGAAGAGGTTGAATCTGCCATTGGGGCATCACACAAGGCATTGGAATAGTTGGATATACCAACCAACCTAGTGGTTGAACCATCACATAGTGGGGAGACATCACCAACACCCTATAACCTGCTATTTGGAGATATGGTGGATGAAGAGGGAAATGCAAACAATGAAACAAAGACATTTGGATTCCCAATATTCGACATTACCAGAGATGTTTCTATGAATAATATTCCACTGTCATCACTACCTCACTTCCATGGTATGTCAACAAAATATCATGATTCATTTTTGTTTGAATTTGATATACTATGTAGGAATTATAATTACACTAATAGTGCACAAAAACTAAAACTCTTTCCAGCCACACTTAAAGACTTAGCATTAATATGGTTTATGATCCTAGGAGAACAAACTATCTTATATTGGGATGGAATGAAGGAGACCTTCCTCTAGAAATATCAAGACTATTGCACACCTAGGGATGCTAGGAATGACATATTTAAAATGTAGCAGTCTGAGGAGGAAAGTTTGGAAGATTACCTAGAAAGATTCCTATATAACTATCAAAAGACAAAATATTTTTCCTTAGACACAACCATAGTGAGGGCCATGTTATTAAAGGGTATAAGGGATGAATTTATTGAGGTACTAAACCTCATGAGTTTTAGATATGTGTATCATAAACCATTTGTAGACATTGCAGAGTATTGTAAAAGGTACTCTCGCAGCCAAACAAAAATAGGAAAAAGTGTAAGAGATCCTATAGGAAGATCTAAAAAACTTGTTCCAGGAGGTGTTACAAGGATATAATTAGGGAATCTACTTGAAAAATTCAAAAAAAAAACATCCTAAATACAATCGGTATCGATTTAGACACCAAGAAAATGAAAAATAAACAACAAGAAGAAAATGTTACTTTAGCAATTTTTTGTCATCGGTGTAGGAAGAAGCACCCTGAAAAAGAATGTCTTATTAATGTTATTGAAATTTGTGGCCTTTGTACAGAATATCACCCTACCAATGAGTTCCCTTTGTTACCTGGACTAAAATCCATTTTCAATTGAGGGGGAGAACCTCAATAAACATCATATCCCCCAACATGGCATGGAGACAACAAAGTCCTAACATGTTCTACGACCCTACCATGCAATATCCACGACAACATTGGATTTCTCCGATGCCTTATCCTCAATGGAAACATCAACAACCACAAGTCCAACGTTGGAAACAAGGATGGAGAAGCCCTGCATATGGGAATGTTCCTTTTCAAACACCAATTATTCCCACTTATCAACAATATCCTTCAAATATCTCTCAATTTTTACCTGGATTTAATCCACCCACTTTACTTCCACCTTCCCATCTGCTATAAATGTGTTGACCTACATAGAATAGATCTAGCTAAACAATGATACACACATTTACAAAGAGAATTGGAAAAACAAGAAGGAGAGAAATAATTCTCATTAACCGTTATGAATAATGAATAATTTACACATGATATACTCTGTATAACTTAATGAGTTCGACTTTAGGTGAACCAAGTTGCCATAGTGGTGGTCTAGAGTGATTTGGACACACACCAGTAGTTACGGGAGTGAACTTCCACCTATTCTAGTCTCTCAGGCAGTTACGGGAGTGAACTGCCACCTAGTTGAGTTAACTAGTCAACTAGTCTTCAGTTAACTGACTGAATAGAAAGTAGTGAGGAGTTAACTCAAGGAGTCAAGGATAATGCGCCACTTTGGTGATGATACCAAGGCAAGGTCGAATTAGCATGGTGATGATCCCAATGTTGCATGGGGATGATCCCAATGCAACATCTAAACTCAACTCAACTAGTCAAACTGAAATGTGAACTGAAAGAGAATATTCTCTAAGTGAAATATTCTCTCCTAAAATATAGGAGACTGGATAATGACTAATTATGACTAATGAACAAATAAAAACCTTAGGAAAAAAAAATCCTAGGTGTGTGTGATGTAACTCCAACACCCCCCCTGAACATCACTATGGTGAAAATAAAGATTGGGTCCCAGTAATGAAGCTATGTTAGGTACCCAAGTAAAAAAGATACACTGAAAATAAAGTGAGGAAAGAGGGAAAACCTCATGGGAAACTCCCCCCCTCAAGGTACAATGTATGTAAAAATAAGAACTACAGTTTCTAGGCAATTGTGTCCTTCACTACAAGACGACCTCGCAAAGAATGGAATTTTTGGTCAGTGAAGGTCTTTGTGAAAATGTCTGTCATCTGTTCTACTGAAGGACAAAACTATAAGTCAATGATCCCCTCATGTACTAAGTCTTGGATGTAGTGCATGTGGATCTCGATGTTCTTCATCGGCTACCTCTGAACTGGATCTCTGCATAACTTCAGAGTGCTTTGGTTTTCACACCAGATGACGATCGGCCTATGAAACTGAATGCCCAACTCAGTGAGAAAATGTTGTAGCCACATAGAATGAATGGTTATGTTAACTACCCATCTGTACTCTACCTCGTCTGAAGATAGTGCAATGACAACTTGCTTCTTGCTCAACCAACAGATAGGCCTGGAACCAAGACTAAGTGAGTAACCAGATGTGGACTTGTGATCAATGCTATCGCCAGCCCAGTCAAAATCAGTAAACCCAATGAGATCTAATGTAGATTCTGTTGCATAATGAATCCCAAAGGTGATGGTGCCCTGTATGTATTGAAGGATATGCTTTGAAGCTTTCCAATGTAGCTCATGTGGCTCCTGCATGAACCTGGAAACTGTGCCAACTACATATGAGAGGTCTGGTCTAGAGTGTGTGAGATACAAAAATCTCCCCACTAGCTATATGTACAGTGTGCTTTCATCCAGTGGAGTCTCCCTGCCATCCTCAAGTTTGACTCCTGATAGGAAAGGAGTCAGAGCAGACTTACAGTCTGTCATATGAAATCTCTCAAGGAGATCTTGTGCATACTTGGCTTGAGACAGTTTGATGCCTGATGCATCCTGACTGATCTCAAGTCCAAGGAAGAAGTGTAGCAGACCCATGTGCATCATCAAAAACCTGTCATGAAGAATCCTCTTGACTGCAACAATCATTGAAGTCGAGTAACCGGTGATCAACAAATCATCGACATACAGAACTAAAAGTAGAAGTGAATCAACTTTCCTGATCATGTATACATTCAGGTCTGATTTAAAATGTACAAAGTTCTGTGACAACAGGTAGGAGTCCATCTTAGCATACCATGCCCTTGGAGCCTGCTTGAGGCCATAAAGTGACTTCTTCAGTCGACAAACCAAAGATGAGTCCTGCATAAATCCATGGGGCTGCTCCATGTAGATCTCCTTAGAGAGATCACCATGAAGAAATGCATTCTTCACATCCATCTGATGAACTTCCCATCCCTTTGTTTCCGCAATGGCAAGTGGCAATCATATGGAATCCATCTTTGCTACTGGAGCGAAGGTCTCATCATATTCAATACCATGAACCTACTAAAAGCCTTTTGCGACAAGCCTAGCTTTGTATATGCTCAGCTGTCCATCCATTGCACTCTTGGTCCTGTAGACCCGTCTTCATCTGAAAAGTTTCCTCCCAGAAGGAAGGGGAACCAAATCCCAAGTCTGGTTCTTGAGGAGGGAGTTGTACTCCTCCTGCATGGCGGATTCCCAAAAGGGATTTCTAGCAACCTCGCCATAAGACTGTGGATCTGAAGACTGAACCAAGAAAATATGTCTGGAAGGAAATGGTTTAGTGGCAGTGAGTGCAATAGGAGGCTCCTCGAAATCAGATCGAGTCCTCCTAGTATCGGATGGATCACCAGCGAGATCCCCTGCATCCTGAAGAGTAGTCTGTGCCCACTTGGGCCTCTACTCTGGCTCTGTGACTGCATCTGGATGCTCTGACTCTACATTTGATTATACTGACTCTAAATCAAAATCATCTGAGTCCTTTGAATCAGAACTCTCATATGAATAAGAGTCAGCATGTGCATGCTCATCATCTCGGACAGGTGGAAGAGTGAAGGTGTCTTCATGCGACTGTTGAGGTACATGCGAGACACTTTCCTCGAATTGGACACTACGCTCAATGATGAGTCAGTCGGAGGGAAGATCAATAAGCTGATATCCCTTCACACTGTCAGGGTATCCAACAAATATTCACTCAGTTCTTTGTGGATCAAGTGCCTTCCTCTTTTGAGAGGGAATCTGGGCCCATGCACGTGAACCAAAAATGCGAAAGTGGGCCACTTCTGGTTTGAGACCACTCCAAGCTTCATAGGGGGTCTTATCCTTGACAGATCTATGAGGAGATATGTTTTGGATGTATGTTTCACAGTTAAGTGTGTCGGCCCATAGTCTCTGTGGTAGTGACTTTGCATGCAACATGCAAGATGCCATCTCCTTTAGAGATCTGTTTTTCCGCTCAACAACTTCGTTTTGTTGCGGAGTGTAGGGAACTGTATGTTGCAACTGAATCCCTGCCTCATGGAAAATATTATTAATCTCATGATTCAAATACTCTCCCCCATTATCAGTTCAGAGGACTTTGATCTTCTTTCCAGACTATGTCTCAACCAAATCTTTGAAATCTTGTAGGTGTTGAAAGATCTCGTATTTTTGCATGAGAAAGTAGATCCAAGTAAAACATGAGAAATCATCAAAAAAAATGATAACAAACCTCACTTTGTTGATCGATGGATGCAGAAAAGGATCCATGAGGTCACTGTGGATCAGATCTAAAGGTGTGGAAGCTCGTTGAGACTTTCCTTTGACAAATTTATCTTGAGGGTGTTTTCCGAGAACACATCCCTCACATACTCCCTTGGAGAAATGGATGTCTGGTAGACCATAAACTAATATATGCTTGCTAAGATGTTGCATGTATCTAAAATTCAAATGTCCAAACCTTTTGTGCATATCCTACTACTTTCATCAACATGAGTAAGTAGTAAAGCAGAGTCAGGTTCAATGAATTCAGAAAATGTATACAATCTAGACTGATGATTTACCTCACTGGTAGAAACCCTAGAGTTGGTTTGCATGTTACATATTTCCACAGAATTTCGTGTGAATATGACTTTCTTTCCGGTGCTAGAATTCATTATTTGATACACAGAGAGAAGGTTGACAAAAAGCTTGGGAACGTGCAACACATTCTCGAAGCTTCCGTTGGTGAGTTCAATCCTTCCTTTGTCGGTGACTTCGATAGAAGAGTTGTCCCCCATTAGAATAGGAGGACCTTTTCATGCATCCAATGAAGAATAGATGACTTTTGAGGCATCCATGTGATGTGATTCTCCTGAATCTATGATCCAAGCATCAAGAGAGGAGTTGATTGCAATCAACGCATGGCTAGAATTGCCTTTCTTGGAATTCAGATCTTATGGCTTCTTATTCTTTGCACCCTCGGGGATGCGATCTCCAAGGTTTTTTTGTTGAAGTATCTGAGACATCAGATCTATTTTTTTTTGCATGCATGCATATTCCAAATGGAATCCTTTGTGACAGTATGTGCATTTCTCTCCTTTTCTTCCCTTTTCTCCTTTGGATCCAGAGGCATCGGTGAAGGGTTTTGTGTACCCTTCCTTCTTCGTATGTGCATGAGATTTCCGCTTATCTTTATCTTTAGATTTATGATATTTGTGGCTGCCATCATGCACAGTGAGTGCATGTGCCCTTGGGCCTTTGATTGCATCCATGTTGATGAGCTTGGTTTGCTCTTGTGTCAGGGATTCGATAAATTCCTCAAGAGAAGGCATCTTCTAGGTGGCTCCAGAGGTGAATCTAATAGTATGGAATGTGGATACAGATACTGAGAATTCAGGACCAAGTTTAGAGAGAATGGTGAAACATCCTCCTTCGATTTATCAACCCCACAAGATTTGAGTTGCGACAGTAAATCCTTGAATTTTGTAAAGAAATCTTGGATATTCTTGAAGCTTTTGGGATCCAATGTGAGAAGCTCCACCTCCAGCACGTGTCCCCTCATATCATCCTATTTTCCAAAGAGCCCTTCCAATATGGTCCAGGATTCATTGGGAGTCTTACAAGAAGATATATGAAAAAGGAGATCGGGAGAAAGAAGACTGCAAATTGTTCTGAGTGCCTCATCCATGCGATTTAAGTACTTGGATTTTTCTATGGCTGATGTTGGTTTTGTATCTATATTCATGATTAACCTATACAACCCTCTGGATTGAATATGTATGGCTATTTTCTCCTTCCATGCAAAATAGTTGTAAGGTGTAAGAATGAATTCTTTTTGGAATTCCATCTTTCCATTGTCTTCAATCTTTTGTACCGGCAAAAACATTTGGTGTAGATTTTTCTTAGTAGTCCATCGACTCTGATACCATGTAAATGTGTTGACCTACATAGAATAGATCTAGCTAAACAATGATACACACATTTGTAGAGAGAATTGGAAAAAGAAGAAGAAGGAGAGAAAGAATTCTCATTAACCGTTATGAATAATGAATAATTTACACATGATATACTCTGTATAACTCAATGATTTTGACTTTAGGTGAACCAATTCACCATAGTGGTAGTCTAGAGTGATCTGGACACACACCAATAGTTACAGGAGTGAACTTCCACCTATTCTAGTCTCTTAGGAAGTTACGGGAGTGAACTGCCACCTAGTTGAGTTAACTGGTCAACTAGTCTTTAGTTAACTGACTGAACAAAGAGTAGTGAGGAGTTAACTCAAGGAATCAAGGCTAATGCACCACTTTGGTGATGATACCAAGGCAAGGTCGAATTATCATGGTGATGATCCCAATGTTGCATGGTGATGATCCCAATGCAACATCTAAACTCAACTCAACTAGTCAAAYTGAAGTGTGAACTGAAAGAGAATATTCTCCAGGTGGAATATTCTCTCCTAAAATATAGGAGACTAGATAATGACTAATTATGACTAATGAAAAAATAAAAACCTTAGGAAAAATAAATCCTAGGTGTGTGTGAAGTAACTCCAACAGGTGCAACCACAACTCACCTTGCCTTTGAACCCACATCAGTAGCAACAAATCTGAGCTACACCTAATCAAAATCCCCCTCCTACACAACCCATCCCTAATATGAACAATAGACCTACTCAACATGTACAAAACCTTAAAGCATAGACTTTCCCAACTTATGTAATAACTCCTACTTCACTAAATGAAATTCAATTGAGATTTGGCAAAGTCTTGAATAAACCAAATTCTATAGTGGTTATTAGAGAAGAAGAACATATATATGACCAGCCCAATGAATAATAATACATCCCTGTACAAGAGGAAATTCCCCCTCACACTCCTCAACCATTAGAAATATCACAGGAAGCTAATCCTCCACCCTATCCAGAAAGACTACTTATGAAGAAACCTGAGGTACCTCTAGGACATGACTTAGAATCTGAACTAAAGAATGTATGTGTAAATATTCCCCTACTCCAAGCCATTAAATATATTCCTATCTATGCTAAAATTATAAGGGATCATTGCATCAAAAATCCTGGAAGGAAGAGGAAGTAACCTCTTGTCATAAAGGTGGTTGGACAACTATTAGAATTTATATCAGAAATGTCATCTAAATATAATGATCCAACAAACCCAATGGTGACTATATAAATTAATGGTATTTCTTTTTCAAATACCCTTATTGATCTAGGACCAACAATAAATGTTATGACTGTTGATACTATGTGTAAGCTCCAACTAAATCATTTAAGGCCAACATAGACCTTGTTGGAGTTGGCAGACAAATCATTCATCAACCCAACATGAATCCTAGATGATGTAACAATTACCTTAGCTTCCTGGGAGTATCTTGTGGACTTCTTGGTAATTCATTCAAAATCCTCAAAACCTGGGCATCCAGTTGTGCTTGGTCAACCTTGGTTGGCCATTGTTGATGCATTTATTAGTTGCTAGTTTGGGGAGATGACAATTTCTAATAATTCTTTAATGTATTAATGCATTAATGGATTAATGAATTTATGGATTAATGTATTAAATGCATTAATACATTAATGTATTTAATGCATTAATATATTAAATGCTTTAATGTATTAAATGCATTAATATATTAATGTATTTAATGCATTAATTTATTTAATGTATTAATGTATTTAATACATTAATGTATTAATGTATTTAATGTATTAATGTATTTAATGCATTAATGTATTAAATACATTAATGCATTAAATACATTAATGTATTAAATACAATAATGTATTAATATAGTAATGTTATTTCAGGCATGTCGGGCGTCAACTAGCAACAACCATTTTTATGTAAAAAGTGGTTGATATACGCCGATCGGCGCCATTAATTTAAAAATGTGGAAAATGGCATCGTTCGGCGTATATCAACCATGTTTTACATAAAAATGGTTGTTTCTAGTCCTATCTATGCTAAAATTATAAGGGATCATTGCATCAAAAACCCTAGAAGGAAGAGGAAGTAACCTCTTGTCATAAAGGTGGTTGGACAACTATCATAATTTATATCAGAAATGTCATCTAAATATAATGATCTAGCACACCCAATGGCGACTGTATAAATTAATGGTATTTCTTTTTCAAATACCCTTATTGATCTATGACCATCAATAAATGTTATGATTGTTGATACTATGTGTAAGCTATAACTAAATCATTTAAGGCCAACACAGACCTTGTTGGAATTGGTAGACAAATCATTCATCAGCCCAACATGAATCCTAGATGATGTAAGAGTTACCTTAGCTTCCTGGGAGTATCTTGTGGACTTCTTGGTAATTCATTCAAAATCCTCAAAACCTGGGCATCCAATTATGCTTGGTCGACCTTGGTTGGCCATTGTTGATGCATTTATTAGTTGTTAGTCTGGGGAGATGACAATTTCTAATGGAATCCACAGTCAGAAACTTGTTCTCTTTCTTCCTTCCCAACCAACCACTGAAGTTCCATTATGGTTGGATAATCCCTATGGGGAGGATAATTGTTCTCGGCTCCTTTTAACATTTAGCAAGAAAAGGTAGTTCAATAACAAACTGAAGAACATATTTTAAGCTTATTTTTAACTAATGTAGAATGCATTGAGTATCCTCAATCTTTCCCAGAATTAACACATATTTTCTGCCCTGAATTTTAGGAGATTTGGCATCCCTCCACTTCTAAATTATTTACTATATCAACAATAAGTGACAAATAGAATTCAAATGTCCAAATTGTTGAAATTAGTCCCAAGAAATCCCTGTGTATAAATTCTAGCCTAGAATCAGATCAACAACAATAGTTGATCTGAACGATCCAAGGGCAGTCCGATGCTTTTGCATGGGATTACTCTGACATGAAAGGAATTTACCCTGATACCTATATACACCATATTTACACCAATGATAAAATCAGACCTGCTAGGCAGCCCCAAAGAAGAATGAACCCAACATTAAAAGACATAGTGAAAGAAGAGCTTCAAAAACTCTTTCATGTCAATTTCATTTACCCTATTTCAGATCAAAAATGGGTGTCTCCATTATTCATTGTCCCCAAGAAAAATGGAAAGTGGAGAATTTGTGTGGACTTCAGGGAGTTGAAAAAGGCTACCTATAGAGACTATTTTCCTTTACCTTTTATAGACCAGGCCTTGGACACCTTGTTTGGGAAGAGGTACTTTTGTTTTCTAGATGGGCTTAGTGGGTATAAATAGATCCAAATTTCCCCTGAAGATTAGGATAAAACCACATTCACTTGTCCATGGGGTACTTATGCTTATAGGGTTATTCCCTTTGGGTTGTGTAATTCCCCTGACACCTTTCAGAGGGTTGTCCTATCCATTTTTTTCGATTTAACCCATAACTGTGTAGAATTCTATATGGACGATTTCATAGTATATGGGGATGATTTTCAACAAGCATTGGAAAATTTGGAGAAAGTATTGATCAGTTGTAAAGAGACTAATCTCTCCCTCAGCCATGAAAAATATAGAATGATTCTCACTGAGGGAATTGTCTTGGGTCATCATATTTTCGATACTGGCATACGGGTAGATCCTAATAAAATTGACATTATTTCTCAAATGAGAATCCCTATCTCACAAAAAGAAGTTGGAAGTTTCTTGGGGCATGATGGATATTATAGGATATTTATTCAAAATTTCACAAAGTTGGTTGCCCCTCTGTTCCAATTATTAGCAAAGGAGGTTGAATTCCATTGGGATGAGCAATGTCAGATTTCTTTTGAAATTTTAAAGAAAAATCTTTCCAGTGCCCTTGTGTTAAGAGGACTGAATTGGTATCTTCCCTTTCATATATGCACTGATGCCTCAGATACCTCTTTGGGAGATATGCTAGGACAAAGAGAAAACCAAATTCCCTATGTTATCTACTTTGTCAATACAAATCTCTCACCTACTGAAATGGATTACACTATCACTGAAAATGAATTTTTCTCGGTGGTTCATGCCATTAATAAATTCAGACACTACATAATAGGGTATGAGGTTTTTGTACACACATACCATTCAACTATTAGGTTTTTAATGAATAAACCTGTGACAAATGATAGAGTTACTATATGGATGCTACTATTGCAAGAATTCAATATTACTATCATTGACAGACCTAGAAAAGAGAACCTTGTTGTTGATTTCCTATCTAGACTCATTCATATAGGTGACAATGCCCCAGTGGATGAAAATTTTCCAGATGAAATTTTGTTTTCTATTTCTACTTACATTCCTTGGTATGAAAATGTGGAAAACTATCTTGTAATAGGGAAATTACCTCATACTTTGTCCCTCCGAGAAGAACAGAGGATTATTCAGCGGAGTGCAAATTATATGTGGCATGATGATTGTCTATATCATACAGGACCTGATTTCTTGATTAGAAGATGTGTACAGGAATATGAGATGTATGAAATCTTCGAATCTTTCCATGATGGCCCATGTGGAGGCCATTTTTCTAATAAGAAAACAACATACAAAATACTATAGAGATGCTACTATTGGCCAACCCTTTTCAGGGATGCAAAGAAATATGTGGCTAGTTGTGATGATTGTCAAAGGATGGGAAAACTAACTGCAAGTGATGATATGCCTCTCCAAGCTCAGGTAGTGATTGAACCATTTGAGAAATGGGATTTGGACTTTGTATTCCCTATCAACCCCATGTCTAGAAAAATAATATATATATTGGTTTGTACAGATTATGTTACTAAATGGGTAGAGGCTAAAGCTTTGTACTCTGCAAATGAACAATCGATTGTTGATTTTCTATTCGAGGACATCTTTACTCGTTTTGGTGTGCCTCACGAAATAGTGACAAACAAATGAGCCCAATTTACCTCCAATCTGGTCAAATCTATTACAGAAAAATATCAAATTAAACATAGGAAATCTTCACCTCATCACCCCCAAGAAAACGAACAAGTAGAATCAACCAACAAAGTGATAGAGGCTATAATTACCAAGAAAATTCAATTACACCATAAAGATTGGGTGGATCGGTTGCTTGAAGCCTTATGGGCCTAAAAAACAACTTGGAGAAACACCACAGGCCATACACCTTATGAATTAGTGTATGGGAAGTAGGTGTTTCTTCCCATAGAATTTCAAGTAAAAACTTTCAGGACTGCTATGCAATTGGGAATGGATTTGGATGAAGACCAAAAATAGAGGATACTGTAGCTAAATGAACTTGATGAAATGAGACAAGATACTTTGTAGAGGACTACACTTATTCATGAGAAAAGGACCAAATGGCATGACAAGTATATCAAAAAGAAATATTTTCAGTCTGGTGATTGGGCCCTTCTATATGACAGTAGGTTCAAGAGTTTTAAAGGTAAATTTTCCTCTCGATGGTTGGGACCTTATGAAGTAGACACAGTTTATGAAAATGGTTCAGTGAAGATAAATACTATTGATGAAGACCAAACCTCCTTTGTTGTGAATGGGCATCGATTGAAAGTATATCATAAGCCTATATCTAAAGAGGATTTTATCAAACAATTTCTTTAGAATTCAAAAATGCAAATGGTAAGCAAGAGGGTTCCCCTCCTGCTAAACCACCAATGTAAGTTTTTGTTGTGTGATTCCATTTAATTTTGTACATACATGTATATATAGGTGTTTGTTAGATAGTGATTCTTTTGTGGTGTTACTAACAAAGGCATAAGTTGATTATGTTCTCATGTAGATAAGCAATAGAGAGGGCGTTTTCCATAGGAGAGTTTATTCCTTTACCTAACCCTGGTATATTACTCATGGGAAAGGAGCCATAAGGAGTTTTCTTTAAGTTTTTCAGACTCCTAAAAATTGAAAACACCGATGAGAACTAACTAACCTGGGCTCAAGAAAAATCCACAGGACAATATAAGGAGTTTTCTTTAAGTTTTCTAGACTCCTAAAAATTTAAAATATCGATGAGAATTAACTGACCTGGGCTTGAGAAAAATCCATAGAACAATATAAGGAGTTTTCTTTAAGTTTTCTAGACTCCTAAAAATTGAAAATAACAATGAGAATTAACTGATTTGGGCTTGAGAAAAATCCACAGGACAATAGTAGTTAGGATCTTGTTTTCAATAAAATGGGAGTGGAAATGAAAAAAGTGATTTGTTTGGTTCCAAAAAGAGGGGGTTTTTCACCTCTAAAGGGAGATGTCTAGTTGCAGTTTCCTTCTTGTTACAGAGCTTGGAACCCAGTCATTGAATTCTTTTGCCTCATTTTTTTCTCCCGCTACAATTTCAGAGTTTCTATACCGATGTGTTGTTTGTTGTTTTACTTATATGGTTCTACAGTAGAATAAATTCTTGTTTTTTCCTCCATAAGTAGCTGCAGATTCCAGTAATCACTACAAAATGCATCCTACAAAGTTCGAGTCTATAGAATCCACCACCAGGTACCTTATCAAATTTTCATTGGGTAGCAAAATAAAATCTTTGTGTTCATCCGGTACAAGAAAAGTCCTTGTTCTGATCTGGTACTGCAAGAGTATTCACCTTTGTGTTTATCTGGTACTAGACAAGTCTCTATGTTGATTCGGTATTGCAACAATATTCACCTCTGTGCTCATTCGGTACTGGAAAAGTCTATGTGTTGATCGGGTACTGCAATAGTATTCACCGTTGTGTTCATATGGTACTAGAAAAACTCTCTGCATTGGTCTGATACTAAAACAAAACTTCTATATTGGTCTGGTACTAAGCGATAGTGTTGTGGTGATCTAGTACTGAATTTATACTCTGATATTGACGAAGAGGATTTGATAATATTGCTCTACATTCCAAGGTAATATAGAGGTATGGACTCAATTTTTATTCCTTTTTATTAAAAATCACATGACTTTTTCATTTTACATATGGTTACCCTCATATCCCCTTGTTGTTGTAATTATTAAACCGCTGTATCATTATTTTCTGAGTTCTTCATGATTCCCCTAGTTTCGAGATCATTGATAATGTATATGACCCTCTTCATAAGGTGATCATCTAGTTTGGAATATCTTGTCAAAAATTCTCATCTATATGATGAAAAAACTATGATTATACCACTTCCTATGAACTCATGACGTCGAATTCTATCTAATGATGTGTTTTGGTCACATCACCCACATTCATCGTAATCATTGTGGAAACCGGTAAGAAATGGATGTGACACTACTTGTGGGTATGATCATCACCTTATCTATGAACACGATCTTGAGGCATGATTTCTGACTTCTTCCTTACCTCGTTATCATTTCAAAGAATTGTCCATTGTACTCTCGATTTCATTAGATATGCTCTTATGGATGGATTCACCATCCATATGAGCGTTAATTAATCAATTTTATGTTATACACCACTTAATCCACTCCTACTATCCCGTTACTCTACCTCCATCACCCTGTTCTTGTAGTGTTACGTCCACTACCAAACCCCCGACTAAGTTCTATTTCCTATACTTTTTTTAAAACTCATCTTTCAAATGGTATGGGGGTTGATAGGAATGAACTAGTGTTTCATATGTACAGAGAAACATAGGAGTATCAATATTGCAAAGAAATCTTTGAAAAGGTTGGATGGGTTCCCTTATTGGAAAAATTTAGAGGACATCATGATGGAGTATCTCATGCCTTTGTCCAATGTTATGATGGGAAGAGTGTCTAGTTGGGGATCTGAAACTAACAATTACTGAAGTTACCATAGCCGAGGCAACTGGGTTACCTTCCACTGGAGAGAAGTATTTCAAAGGCATCATTGTGGATAGAGGCATCTATAAAAAATTCTTGAAACCTAAGCACCTGGACCTAGATTGGACGAAAGGTATCTCCAAAGGATGGATCAAAGAAGAATATTGCACAATGCTTTTCTTCTTGCAGAAATTTTTAACCTACAAAGGGAGGTATGCAGTAACCTTTCTTTATCATTTAAGGCTTTTAGTTCATTTTCAAGGAGGCCCATACATACACTTTTCTCATTTCATGTGGATGAGTCTGAACAAGATAGTGAGGGGTGTTAAATCTACATCCAAGAAACCCGAAACCAGTCTTTACCACCATGGGTTGATGAAACTCTTAGTTCTCCATGAATTAAGAAAGTGGGACATTAGTTGGAAGAAATTCCTAATAGAAAACTTCGCTCATGAGACTTATAAGTCTGTATAAGGGGGCGTAACAGGGGAACATAGTAAATGATCAAATAGAACGAAGGGAGATAATAGAATGAAAGGACAAAAATTTAGTAAAACATTGGATCATGTTGGCCCTAGCTCACTACAATATATAATTAAATAGAATAAAGGGAATATTGTTGATTAATTGGGTTGGTTGTCATTGATGTCAACCCTTGAAGAAAGTTCAGTAGAAAATTCCGGTAGCACAATGGTTTGGGTAATGGACCGAAGTTTGTTTGATGGATAATGGTATGAGTTTTGATATATTTGCAGGTAAGACTATACTATATGGATAGTACATGTCATGCCATTTCCGATGGAATGTGTAACGTGATCACATAACTCCTCACGGTTAGATATTTATGGCCATGTGAAGTTGGAGAACCCTCATAAGTCATCTAGAATCCCCAAAAGGTCAAAGTAGTCAAAGTCGTTGCAAAGAAGAAATTATTTAAATAATAAAGTTAATGGAGAAATTACTAAGTGGACAAGTGGTTAGAAGTGGGTTAGCCCTAAAATAAGGAAAGTGGGTTAAGATGGTTAGAAGGTAATTTAAATAATAAAGTGAAGTGATGACTGTACTATAATTCAAAGTGGATAAAAAATAAATTATTTAAATAATAAAGTTAATGGAGAAATTACTAAGAGGACAAGTGGTTAGAAGTGGGTTAGCCCTAAAATAAGGAAAGTGGGTTAAGATGGTTAGAAGGTAACCCCTTGAGGAAGCTACATGAAAGTATAAATAAGAGACAAGGGTCTCTCTTTTTTAATCACACTTGAGCATATTGAATATTTACAAGTGACTAAGGTAACCAAAGGATATCTAAGCCTAATTTTAGAGGGAAGGTGAAGTAAAGAAGTCTGAAATTCAAGACAGGATAAATTCTTTTGATGACGTTTTCTAAGGTATGTTATTTACAGGTCATCTCACCATTTTTGCAATAACATTTTTATAGAATGATTCAGACCGAGACATTGGTAGGTCGTTGAGAAAACCTTATCCAAGTATCTATGATACAAATTTCATCTTGTGGGTCATTGTATTTTTGGAGTTACACTCCGTGCAAAATAGGGTTTGTGGCTGGTCGTGAAACTAGTCTAAAATAGGTGTTTCAAGTAAAAACTTCATAACTTCTTCATAACATATCCAAATTCAATAAGAGAGAATGTATTGGTTATAGTACAATATGTATTATTTTGTGTACAATTTTCAGGTCCATACAACAAATATTTTTTGTGGGGCATGCTCTACAAGTTCGCTCTCTAGAATAAGCCAGAATTCAATAAGGTATGCCATTTTTTCTATAAATCCTTTTTAGAGAGGTTCCAAGTAGTGAAACCTGTAGGAATTGCATAAAAGACATTGAAGAACATTGTGTAATATTTTCATATATTTATTCATTACATGTACATAGTTATGATTATTTCAAGTTAGGGTTGTTGACTAATCCAAAATTAGTCATGTGAGACTAAAGTAAATTTTGATGAAAATATTAGTCTCTTGTTGTTAAAGTTAAGGAAGGTTTGCGGGTATGTTATCATATACACCAGGTCTATTACAGATTTACAAATAAGATTTGGATGATGAAATTAATGAGGACTTTTGGTTGAGGTACATGTTGGGTACATGGTTGAGACAAGTAGTTGATGAGTTGTCACATACATGAGGTGTATAGTTGACGATGTTGGTAAATCTTGGTGAGTCATAGTTGATGAGTATTTGATACATGGTTGGTACATACTTGGTACATGGTTGGAGGGACTTGTTAGTAGTATTGTTGACACTTGGTTTATGGATGATGTAGCATTCTTGTATTGGTATATTATTAGAAGCACATATTGATCTTGGTGATGATTATGAGTTGTTGTGTTATGCTTGGTTGATGCACATATTTGAGAGTTTTCTTGGTGATTGATCTTGGTGAATATATTTGATTTGGTTGATAAGGTTGGTGAGAAATTTTGTTGTGATAGGTTGTTTGGACAAGTTCTCATGACAGTTAATTTGTACAGGTTTGGTGCATGGTTGATGCACTTGTTAATGGTATAGGTTGAGGTATAGGTTGGTGCATGGTTGATTCACTTGTTTATGGTACAGGTTGATTACAGGTTGTTTGGTACAGGTTGGTGCATGGTTGATGCACTTGTTTATGGTACAAGTTGATTACAGGTTGATGCATGGTCGATGCATGGTTCAGGTTATTGATAAATGTCATTTTGTGTAGGTTGATTGGTAAGGTTTACAGCAGTATATCTCACAGTGATAGTGTGACAGTGGTTCCATGATTCTACTTATAAGTCAGGGAGGTTGGATAGGAAAATGACAGGTGGTTGTAGACACCTTCCAATTGTAGCTGGAAAACATAGGGGGTTGTAGCCTTCTTCTGATTGTAGACAGAGAATAGGGGATTTGGAGCTTCCCTCGGGTTGTAGCCTAAGGAACTAGGGGTTTGGAGCCTCCTTCAAGTTGCAGCTGGAAAACAAAGAAAGTTGGTGCTTCTAATGAATGTAATTCTTAAAGACATATAAGAAAAAGAATTCTGTGGTTTTCTCCCACTTTGGGTTTCCACATAAAAAAACTAGTGTACTGTGTATGTGTATGATTTATCAATTGTTCATTGTTTATTTACTCAACAACTATTGGATGATAATGCTACAATGATTTAACAATTGCATTTTATGGTTAAAAAGGATTAAATTATTCTATTATTGATTGACTCCCCTCTTAGTAATCCAAAAATTGGTATCAGAGCAGGTTCCTTCAGGAAACAATTTAACCACTGGAAGGATATTATGGATTATTCTGAGAATGGAGTACCACTATTTAATGGTCAGAATGGTTTTGAAGTATCAGTTATGGAGTGCAAGGATGAAAGTATTTTTTACAGGAACAGGGGTATTATATTTGGCTATTAGTTGTTATAGGATATGATAGTTCGAAAAGGGAAAATACTGCAACCAATAAGGAATTAAAGAAGAATAAAAAAATAGCAATGGATTTCATTTGGGAAGGATTACCTAATCCGGTAAGAGAAAAGGTTGGTAAATTTTCATCATCCAAAGAACTTTGGGATAAGTTACATGACATATATTCTTCACCCGTCGCAGATTCAGAAAATGCCAAAGAAGATGTAAATACAGATCAAGAAGAATCATGTTCACCATGTCAAACAAATTCAGAAGATGAAGAGTACATAATCACCAGAGGTATGTTGTTTTTCTTTAATTGTGAAAAACATAGACATCTTGAAATAGAATTCCATGAAGGAAATGAGACAAAAAAACTAATTGAAAATGAAGACAATTATGAAGCAGAATTTATTATTGCTTTAGATGAACTAAGAGAAGAAAACAAGTCACTCAATAAAGAATCGATGAAACAAAAGGAAAGTGTTCACATTTTTGAAGAATCCCAACAGGTCATCGAGAACTTAAGAAATTAACTAGAAGAATCCAGAAATATCAAAGAAAATCTTGAATATCAAAAGCAATATTTGGAAGACAACATAGCAACACAGAAGGAAGAAGCTGAAATGAGAGAAAAAATATTGAAAGATCATCTTAAGGAAAGAACTAATGATATAAACCAACTTGAGGCAGATTTTGGTCAAAAAGAGAAAGAAATTGAAGAAGAAATAATCACATTAAAAATTCATCTTGAAGAAGCGAAAATAAACAGAAGAAGTCATGAAGTCTCAGATAATGAAGAAATAAGAAGAGGTTGAGAAGCTTGAAGAAGAAGTTGTCACATTGAGAAGTAAAATCGTCAAGCTCAACAAGAACGTTGAAGAGATAGAAACATCCACATCAGTTATAGAGAATGAAGAGAAGCACTCTAGGTTGCTAGAAAAGAAGAAAGAAGAAAAAAGATAGAGTTATGCAGAAGTACTCAAAGGAAGGAATCATGGTCAGCCAAAATCTAAGAAAACTATTGAAGATACATCTTCAAGAAGACCATCCATTTTCAACCCACAAAGAAGCTTCAATCATGATCAGGATCAGTCAAGGCATAAATTCATAAGGACTACACCACAAAGAAGATCATTCACTCCCAAGTATGAAAATTTCTTTATGGTCATTGTTTTTATTGTAGTAATTTTGGACATAAGGTTGTAGATTGCAGGGATTATAAAAGAAATGGTCAAGCAAGAAGTGCATATGTGGCCCCATGTAACATTGAATGTTACAAATGTTGTAACCATGGACACATAGCTAGTGATTGTAGAAGCATGATTGATACTTCCATGAAAGAGAACACTCATATCAGATATAAGAAAGTACAGATAATAAAACACGAAGAACGGGTGAACAAAGACCAAATCCCATAGATCGCAAGATTTGAAATAAAAAAAGAAGAAGAAAATTCTACAGAGAAAGACGTTAGATACAAAAAAAAATGGAAAATAAATGAATGAAAAGAAGGACAGGTAAATAAGTAATAGGTTCAAGAGATTGTACTTTCAGGAACTTTATTGAAAGATGAATCCACAGACATAAATAAATAAGTCAAATCTCAGAGATATGATGAATCTACTAATGAGGAACATGTGAATACACTTCAGTGCATGAATTGTTTTGAGCCATCCAACTTAAAGACTCCCAGATAATATGAATAATAGATAGGAGGATTCTATGTGGTAGCTGGGATAGACTAGAGAACCATCCTTTGAGCAGCTTGCAGAATTTGAATAGATAGATTCAGTGCATTTAGTTAGCAGAAGTACAATATCATAGATTAATCAATTGTAGTAGTTCTTCATGATAGTACATTGACATATGAGTCAAAATTATGGACATTTGTGTAGCAGAGTCTTGAACAATATGGACCAATATGGACATGAAATCAACTTTTTTGAATGGGGAAATTGAATAAGAAGTCTACATTGAACAACTAGTTCCTAGAGCATGGTACTCTAGACTAGATAAATATCTACAATAGGAAGGGTTCAGAAAAGGAAGTGCAAAAAAAAACATCTACATCAAGAAATTTGCAAAGGATATGCAAAATGAATTTGAAATTTCATTACTCGGAGAACTATTCTTCTTTCTGGGTCTTCAGATATGTCAAAGAAACTAAGGAAATTTTATTTCTCAAAATAAGTATATCAAATAAATGCTAAAGAGGTTCGGAATGGAATATTGCAAACCAATTACCACTCCTATGAAAACCAATTGCAAGTTGAGAAAATATGATGATTCAAAGTCTATAGACTAGGGGAAATATAGGTCAATGATTGGTACCTTACTATATGTGAAAACATTCAGACCAAATGTAATGCAGGAAGTTGGATAGGTGGCACGATTTCAAGCAACACCAAAGGAATCACATGTCTTAGCAGTGGAAAGGATTTTCAGATATCTCAAAGGAAAAGAAGAGTTTGGATTATGGTATCCAAAAGGAAAGGATCTATCACTTATTGCCTACACAGATGCAGATTGGGTAGGTTGCATTGATGAACAATGAAACACCAGTGGAGCGGTGTTCTACTTGGGTGAGTTTTTAGTATCATGGCTAATCAAGAAACAATCATCAGTATCCTTATCTACAACCAAAGAAAAGTATATTGCAGTAGCAACATGTTGTACATAGGTTCTATGGATGAAAAAAAATATGACAGATATACAAGTTGAGTATGATGAGCCTATTCCAATCTATTTCGATAATACAAGTGCCATAAGTATCTCAAAGAAACCAGTGATGCACTCCAAGACGAAGAACATTATAATAAAGTGTCACTTTCTAAAGGAAAAAGTTTTAGAGAAGAATATTAGAGTTGAGTATGTGGGAACAAAAGAACAAGTGGCAGACATCTTTACAAAAACACTTGCACGAGAATCATTTGAGTATCTTCACCAAAGACTCAGAGTAATTTCTACTCCAAAATGAATGTTCTTGAATGCTTATCTTATATGTCTTATATTTACACGAGGAAGCACCATAGAGAGGAAAGTTCAGGTTGGGAGATCAGTTTCAAGAAAAGTTCAGTCAGGGGGACTAATCCCAAGGAAAATTTAGTTAGGGGGGGGGAACCTAGGATGGAAAGATACCTTTTCCATTGATGACAAAGGGGGTGAGATTATCAGATGCAGAGCAGAGAGGCATGGTTCCAGGGGGAGTGATTGTCACAGGGGGAGAATGAGTGACATGACTTTAGTATTCCATCAAATTGTTTCCATAAATGCCAAAGGGGGATATTGTTTATTAATTGGGTTGGTTGTCATTGATGCCAACCCTTGAAGAAAGTTCAGTAGTGAATTTCGGTACCACAATGGTTTGGGTAATGGACCCAAGTTTGTTTGATGGATAGTGGTATGATTTTGGATATATTTGTAGGTAAGACTATTCTAGATGGATAGTAAATGTCATGTCAATTCTAGTGGTATGTGGAACGTCACATAACTCCTCACGGTTAGAGAGTTATGGCCATGTGATGTTAGAGAACCCTCATGAGTCATCTAGAAGCCCCAAAAGGTCAAAGTAGTCAAAGTGGTTCCAAAGAAGAAATTATTTAAATAATAAAGTGAAGTGATGAGTGTACTATAAGTCAAAGTGGATACAAAATAAATTATTTAAATAATAAAGTTAATGGAGAAATTACTAAGTGGACAAGTGGTTAGAAGTGGGTAAGCCCTAAAATAAGGAAAGTGGGTTAAGATGGTTAGAAGGTAATTTAAATAATAAAGTGAAGTTATAAGTGTACTATAAGTCAAAGTGGATACAAAATAAATTATTTAAATAATAAATTTAATGGATAAATTACTAAGTGGACAAGTGGTTAGAAGTGGGTTAGCCCTAAAATAAGGAAAGTGGGTTAAGATGGTTAGAAGGTAACCCCTTGAGGAAGCTACATGAAAGTATAAATAAGAGGCAAGGGTCTCTCATTTTTAATCACACTTGAGAATAATGAATATATAAAAGTGACTGATGTAAACAAAGGATATCTAAGCTGAATTTTATAGGGAAGGTGAAGTAAATAAGGCCAAAATTCAAGCGAGGATAAATCACTTTGATGATGTTTTCTAAGGTATCTTATTTACAGGTCATCTCACCACTTTCGTAATAACATTGTTTATAGAATGATTCAGACCGTGAAATTGAGAGGTTGTTGAGGAAACATATCCAAGTAGTTGTGATAACAATTTCATATTGTGGGTCATTGTAGTTTTGGAGTTACACTCCATGTAAAATAGGGTTTGTGGCTAGTCCCGAAACTAGTATAAAACAAGTGTTTTGGGTAAAAATGTCATAACTTCTTCATAGCATATCCAAATTATGTTAGACCAAATGTATTGGTTGGATTACAATCTGTATCATGTTGTGTACAATTTTAATATCCATACAACAATTATTCTGTGCGTGGAATACTCTACAAATTCACTCTCTAGAATAATCCAAAATTCAATAAAGTATGCCATTTTTGATATAAATCCTTTTCAAAGAGGTTCCAAGTAGTGAAACGTGGAGGAATTGCATAAAATACACTAAAGAACATTGTATATCATTTTCAGATCTTCATTCATTACAGGTACATGGTTATGATTATTTCAAGATAGGGTTGTTGACTAATCCAAAATTAGTCATGTGAGACTAAAGTAAAGTTTGATGAAAATGTTAGTCTCTTGATGTTAAAGTTAAGGAAGGTTTGCATGTATGTGATCATATACACCAGGTCTATTACAAAGTTACAAATCAGATTTGGATGATGAAATTGATGAGGGCTTTTGGTTGAGGTACATGTTGGGTACATGGTTGAGACAAGTAGTTGATGAGTTGGCACATACATGAGGTGTATAGTTGATGATGTTGGTACATATTGATGAGTCATAGTTGATGCGTAGTTGATACATAATTGGTACATACTTGGTACATGGTTGGAGGGAATTGTTATTAGTATTATTGACACATGGTTTATGGATGATGTAGCATACTTGTATTGGTATATTATTAGAAGCACATATTGATCTTGGTGATGATTATGAGTTGTTTTGTTATGCTTTGTTGATGCACATATTTGAGAGGTGTCATGGTGATTGATCTTGGCGAGTAGATCTAATTTGGTTGATAAGATTCATGAGATAGGTTTTTTTGATAGGTTATTTGGATAGGTTGTTGTGACAGGTTACTTATACATGTTTGGTGCATGGTTGATGCACTTTTTCATGGTACAGGTTGAGGTATAGGTTGGTGCATGGTTGATGCACTTGTTTATGGTACATGTTGCTTAAAGGTTGTTTGGTATAGGTTGGTGCAGGGTTGATGCACTTGTTTATGGTACAGGTTGATTACATTTTAAGCTACAGTTTGATGCATGGTTCAGGTTATTGGTACAACTTTTTTGGTGCAGGTTGAATGGTACAGGTTTATAATAGTATATCTCATAGTGATAGTGTGACAGTGGTTCCATAATTCTAATTATACACTAGGGCAGTTTGACGGGGCAAGGACAGGTGGTTGTAGCCACCTTATGTTTGTAGCCGGAGAAAATAGGGGTTGGTAGCCTCCTTCTGGTTGTAGCCAGAGAATAGGGGAGTTGGAGATTCCCTCAGGTTGTAGCCTGAGAAACTAGGGGGTTGGAGCCTCTTTCCAGTTGTAGCTGGAAAACAAAGGAAGTTGGTGCTTCCAATGAATGTAATTCTTAAAGACATATAAGAAAAATCATTTCGTGGTTTTCTCCCACTTTGGGTTTCCACATAAAAACATTGGTGTACTGTGTATGTTTATGATTGCTCAATTGTTCATTGTTTATTTACTCAACAACTATTGGATGATAATGCTACATTGATTTAACACTTGCATTTTATAGCTAAAAAGGATTAAATTGCTCTATTACTGATTCACCCCCCTCTCAATAATCCAACACATACAACCGTTTTAGAAGAACAACTTGCACCTGTGGTGGCACAATCATCCAATATCAAGAACATTCAACTAGACTTTCCCACGAAAAGTAAAACTCAAATTAGTACGAAAAGGAGAAAAAAACAAAGGTACGGGAATGATGATAGGAAAGTTGCAGACATTTTCCCCAAGGTAATTGTTTAAGTATCTCATGAGTAGGCTGGGGAAATTATATAAAGTATTCCAGAAGGAGTTCTTGAAATACCTTAGAAACCGAGTTGGGAAATTGCAAACAATAATCCATAGGTGATTGCTGAAATGCCTAAAGAAAAGGGTGGAGAAGCATAAAACACTCCCGAATTGAGATTCAAGTGCAAGAAGAAGTGCAGAGACAATGAATATTGTACTCTAGCACAATCCTCTAATAATAAGACCAGAAGTACACCAGAGGAACAAGTTCTAGTCTCTACATCCAATCCCTCTAGTCAAAAGACTAGGAGTACAGAAGAGGAACAAGTTCCAGTCTCTACATCCAAGCCCTCTAGTAAGAAGACTAGGAGTACACCAGAGGAACAAGTTTTAGCCCCTACATCCAAGTCCTTTGATAGAAAGACAAGGAGTGAAAAAATAGAAAAAATGCCAATATCTCCACCTAATCCCTATAGAGGAAAAGTGAAGAAGGCACATGACAAGAAAATTCCATTACCCAGTTCTAAGACTAAAACAAAGAGGAGGAGATTGTTTAAAGAAGAAATTCTTATTCCTATGAGCACACCCGAGGAAGTCCCAGATCCAGAATGAAGAACCACTCGTAGTATGGTTAAGCAGGGGCCAATTCTTCATGTCCCTTGTTTTGTAGAAGATCTGGTGGACATTCCAATTTCACTAGAGAAAGACAAAATGTATGTAGTGACTATTAGTGAAGCAGAGGAATTAGTGACAGAAACACTAAAGTACTTAAGGAGAGAATTTGAAGCCAGGGAAGAGATAAAAGAGAAATAAGTTCAAGAACCAATCATCTCTCTAACCAAACATCAATTGGAAATGAATGCTAAAAAGATTAAAAAACATAATGCAAGGCTAAAGAAAGAAATAGAGGATTATAAAGTGTTCGATAGGCATATCAAGAAAGAGAACACACAGTTAAAGGAGAATAATTGTAGACTACAGGAAGAGCATGGTGAAATATCTGCCATGTTGAATAAAGTTTTGCACCAAGTACAATATAGATGATTCATTAAGAGGGATATCAAGGATGAGGCTTTAGGGATGGATATATTAAAACTAGGTAGCTAATGTTCAAGAAAGATAGAGGATCGATACCAGTTTTGAAATTTTGAAGATTGATTCAGTCGTTTTGCATGAGGACATTTAATGACTTAGGCATGGGGGAAATGTTGAGCCTCCTTTTATTCATCTCCAATTGCCTTATCTTTCCCATATCCTAACCAATTTTCCTAATATTGATGCACCTTCTACCTTGTTTCCTTATTAGACATACCTTTAAGCAATTCTTGTGTACCCATGAGGTAACTGATGTTTGATCATAATTTCTAGTGATTTATTAATAATTAGGACTGAATATTTGATGTTCAAAGAACTTTCTCATTACTTTGGATGGTTCAATAAGACTTCATGCTAAAAATTATCATTGTTGAGATCATCTGGTACTCGTTGTTGGGATCGTCTGGTACTCATTGTTGAGGTCGTCCAATACTCATTGCTTAGGTCATCTGGTACTCGTTGTTGAGGTCATCTGGTACTCATTGTTAGGATCGTCTGGTACCCATTTGTTACACTCATTTGGTTCTAGCTTGTATTCCTGTGTCCGTCCAGTGCTGATTGTTATGCTCATCCAGTAATGACATATATGCCTGTGTACATCTGGTACCATTTATTACGCCCGTCCGATACCACAATTATGCAGTTGTGTGCATTTGGTACCTGTTTTGAATTCCTAGGCTTGGCTATTGAAATGAGATTGTTCTCAATGAGTTCAATGAATTATGTTGGTTCAAACATTCTCCGTTGATTGGAAAACATGATACATTTCATCACTCATGCACTTCATGTCATGAGGATGAAATCGTTTCCTTAAAGATCGATATATCCTCCAATTGTAATAATTATGCAAGCATTTGATGTTATATTTATACTTGGGTTGTAACGGTTGCTTCTCTTTAAAACAAAGAGCCTCGTATATGATAGGATATAGAGAGAAATAAATAAAAACACATTTATGCTATAAGTTTTTCTTTGGAACAACTGTGAATTGCATCTCCATTTTTATGAAGCAATGATATAATTTATGTTATAGATTATATGTTTGTATTTGCACCTTATATACTATAAATTATCTTAAGAGATACTTTTTTGGTATGGCAAGGGCCCACCAACCCAACTAAGGTAAGTCTCTTTGTAATTACTTGTGAATATGATTTTCATTTCCTGTGTGTGTGTCTATGTGAACAGAGTATTTTCATATTTTGATTACAACATTTAATCCCTTCTATGATATGTTTCAGTGATGCATTTGGTGACAGGTCTTCTGGATGTATGGTAATTTTGAATAAGAGAGAGTTGTGTGTATGAGATCTTTGAGTATTGTTTTCACATCTTTGTGTGAGTTTGTGAGAACAATTATTTAGTTTAAGTGCTTTAACGTTTTGTCTAGACGAATTCCATAGTGTTGTTTCCATTTTGCATATCTAAGAATGGTTTGGATATCTATCTTTCATTGTACATGAACTTGTAATGGAGAATCCTACCATACTCAGGTTTCTTTCCTATAATTAATTAGGTTTCACTTTTCATATATAGGTACAAGTAGGACCTCCATATCTCACATACATGCACTTACAATGGAGTGTTTATACTATGCCTGGTAGTTATGATTAGCTCATTTAAGTTTCCACGATGTTAATGAGTGATTGTGTGGTTGTTACATGAGATAGAATCATATCCCATATATATATTTCATCAGCCATCAATGAGCAAGATCTATCCCTTGAACAAGAATTATGAGTTATACACTTGTTGATCGATTTTGCTTTTTGGATTTTGAATTGTATGTGTGGAGTGTTATTTGAAAGCTGTGAAACAGAGTGTTTAGTTTCATAAGTAGTTTCTTACATATACTATACTCAACATACATAGACAATTATATGTTATCAGTACATACATTACATCAACTCTATTGATTATGAAACTGGATTGACATATTAAATGATTGCAATTTATTGAACATATAATTGCACCAACATGGACAATCTTGTATACTATGATCATTTAGAAATTCACATATATTACAATATTTTTGGGCTTGTAGTCATTGGAAGTCTATTGTTTGTTTTCTCTCGTTTAGGGGACAATTATCCTTTGTGTGTTTGTCCCCAGTGCATGTGGTGCACCATATTTCATTACGTCGCATAGATATACTTTTGATTGTTTGTTGCAAATGTTTTATGTTTTCGTCATCTCTCTTTGTCGTCAAGGAAGTTGACATGATATCATCATCTGAATCAACTCATTGTGCCCTCTATAGAATGTCTTCAAAGTTGGTTATCTCTTATAAGTGTAGCTCAGATCGGATTCTTCTTCCCAGTATCCCAGCTACATACCACTGGACTAGAAAGTTATGATCGATCGTCATTGGGATTTGAATTAGGATATCTTTGAATATATTGTCATATTCTCTTACTGACTCACATGGTTATTGTTTGATTTCTTTTAAATTTTGGGCTGCCAAATGTGTGATGTCCTAAATTTTAAACAATGTTAGAAATGTGTTCTTTATTTCTTCCTTTGAACAAGTTTTCTTTTTTGTGTAGTTAAAGAACCATGTTAAGGCTCGGTGGCATACAGAAGCTTTGAATCGAGCCATTTTCATATCCTCATCTATAATATCAGCTGCATCCCAAAACTTTTCACATATGAACCAATGGAGTTTTTGTTCTTTCTCTTCTTCATAAATGGGGATGTGGTTGAATCCCATTTTGATTTTCATGGTAGGATTGCTCGGTTTTCTTGGTGTTTGAGCTTCTACTGCTTTCGACTGATCTATCGAATCCTCTGGTTGATTTTTTTCTGCATCTGAAAATGGATGATACTCAAGGAATAGTTGTTTCTTCTTGATTATAGAAAATGTGTCCTCATGTTGAGAACTTGATCATTATATTTGACTAACTGTCATTCCAAAGGTTGCATCGATTCCAGACTATAGCTAATTTCTTCTCTTGAGATTAGATGTGGTAGGGGGGTCAATTTGGTGAGGTCCTTGATTTAGATAATCATATTTTCGCCTTCATTTCACTCTGGCTTGACAATCAATGCATATTGTATGTTTCCTAGGTCATTCGTTCTGTACCATAATCTTGCATATTGGTCGTCGATTTGCATCCTTTATTAGATAAATTCTCTTATCCATGGACTAGTTTCTTGTGTGGGAGATGTACATAAAGCTGGTCCAGATTCTTCATAATACATACTTTCCATTTCGTCAACCAATTGATGGATGTTCAGTTTTGTGTCACTACTTATATCGAGTGTCATCGTAGCTACTACTGTTTCTAAATCTAGTCAATCTCTATTTGAATCATAATTATCACATGCTCTGTCAAGATGACCCTCCACAGACATCTTTCTATTTGAATTTTTGTTGTTCCACTGGATACAAAGTTCTTCTCTTTTCTGTCGTCTTTTATCCTGTTCTATTTTTTGGATATCCGTGGATTTCTTATGGGCTTGCTTCCCACTTGAAAAAAATTAGGCTTGGGAAACACTACTTCTTGTTATGGCATCTCACAATATTGATTGACCCCCCATTTTAGACCTAACTTAAGCTAAGTCGAGAGCGTTGGCCATATTTATTTCTTCAAGAAGTAATCCTAGGATTCTCTTGTATCTTTGACTTTGTGTTAAGAAATGCTTCCCACTTTTCGTCTATTTCTTGGAAGTTGTTATTTGGTAATGATGTTCCTAATATTGGTCGATATTTGACAATATCAAAAACTCCCTTTTTGAGGAGGAATTTATGAAGAAGTGTTGGAATTGTGTAGAAACATTCGTCGTGCAATTTGGTGTAGAATGTTTCTTTTATTTTTTCGAGGGACATCTGATCTTCAATGGCTTGTTCTAAAATATAATCTTCAATAAATCTTTCAATCCAGTGGTGCAAGTTCATTCTTCCAATGTTTGTCAACTTTATTCCTAGCTTCTCGTTGGGTGTCAAATTACACATCACCTGATCTGTTAGTGTGTTGAAACAATGCTTTTGGGATAGCTTCAATGAATCTTTCATGTGTCTCTGAAAAGAACTGCGACCTTGTTTCGGCTAGTGAGAGGTTATTCCTTCTTGCGTAGTTTCTGATGTAGTTCTCAATTTTTTACTCCCACCACTCACATATGCCTTGTAGATTTAGAATTTATGTACACTTCTACATGCCCAAGTTTAGTACTACCGATAACAGAACCAATGTTGTAATCTAGGGAAAATTAGGGAGTGTTACAAGTAGAACCTTTTTTACTGAAAAAATCGGTAAATGTTGACACGAACTAATATCCATAAATTCAACAAGAAATTAGAACAAAACATGATAGAATACAAACTTCTCCTTAGGTTTCCATTGTAATGTATACTAGTTCAATGAGGGATAAATGACATATCATTTAAACATTGATTGATCCTTGCTAGTGTCTTCCTTGCTTCATCTCAAGGTCTATGGGATTCTGAACTTGTTGAGAAACACAAACCAACAAACATAGAGAGAAATTATATATATATTCCAATGAAACCTATGCATAAGATCAAGGAGTTATGAAATAAAAATGGAGACACTTTTATAGGAAAGAAATGTATTACTGTATTATATTGATGAAAGTGGAGAATACAACCTATGCCTTGATGTTGCAAGGTCCCTTTTGATGGCCCTTTTCCTCAACACACACAAATTTTCTCCAATTATTTTGATGAAGAGTATACACAACCTAACTTGGAAAGGTAAAGAAAAGCTATCACAAGCACAATATTCAACATAATTCTTCATACATAAGCCAACCTAACTCTTCCCATGAGAGATCCCTTTATATATAGAGTGAAGAGGGATGGATGAAGGGATTAGTATGATCCCACTAAATCATATAAGAGAGTGATATCCAAACTGATCAGAGCCCATCTCATCCTTTCAAATATTCCATTCTAGAACCTTCAAGAAATTCTTCATTTTCCTTGTTTAAACATCATCGCATCCTCAATAGTGAGCAACCTGTGACGGCGTCGCAGGCCACTGTGGTGCAGCATGAGAAAATTTATTTTATTCACCCCCATGACCACTGATGATATTTGTATTGCCTATTAGAAGAAAGATCATTTTCCCTATTCCCTGAAGGCTATTGAAGAAATAAGACTTTCCCTGTGAGGTGGAATCATCTTTTCCTTATTGAAAAGCCCTATCAAGAAGGATCGTCGCACCTTGATCAATGGTAAGGGTGTGATTATTCCAAATCGTTGCATGTTTCACCATAGTGGCATGTGACATCGTCGCAGGTTGATCAATGTTGAGGGTGTGACGGTGTTTAAAAAAGGAAAAAGAAGAATTTCTTGAAGGTTCTAGAATGGAATCTTCAAAAGGATGAGGTGGCCTCCGATCGGTTTGGATCTCACTCTCTTCTTTGATTTAGTTAGATCATACTAATCCCTTCATCCATCCCTCTTCACTCTCTATAAGGAGGGATATCTCATGGGAAGAGTTAGGTTGGTTATATATGAAGAATTTTGCTGAAGATTGTGCTTGTGATAGCTTTTGTTTAGCTTTCCAAGTCATCTTGCGTATACTCTTCATCAAAATAATTGGAGAAAATATGTGTGTCTTGAGGAAAAGGGCCATAGGAAGGGACCTTGCAACATCAAGGAATAGGTTTTATTCTCCACTTTCATCAAAGAAGCGAGTGAGATCCAAATCGATCAGAGGCCACCTCATCCTTTTGAAGATTCCATTCTAGAACCTTCGATAAATTCTTCTTTTTCCTTGTTTAAACATCATCGCACCTTCAAAATTGAGCAACCTATGACGACGTCGTAGACCACTGTGGTGAAACATGTGACAATTTGGAATCGTCTCACCCTTAACACTAATCAAGGTGTGACGATCCTTATATATAGGGTTTTTCAATAAGGAAAATATGATTCCACCTCATAGGGAAAGTCTTATTTCTTCAATAGCCTTCAGGGAATAGGGAAAATGATATTTGTTCTAATAGGCGATACACATATCATTTGTAATCACATGGATAGATTTGTATTTTGGGAGGATGGAAATGAAGACCCTGGATACTTTCACATAGGTCCAGGTTGTGATGGAGTACTCATGAGTATGTACTAACACATAGATCCACCATGTATTTCTCGTGGCTATGCTCAAATATGAGTCTTTATAGCATAGATCCACAGTGTATTTCTCATGGCTATGTTGAATCATAATGACATGGATCCATAGTGAATGATTGGTGGCCATGATTCGCTTGGCACTTATGCTTGGGGTCACTTATATTCTGAGTATGGGAATACCTACCTCAGTAAATGGTATGTGATTATGCTAATGCTTGTTTGTTGACAGGGTTCCGACTGATTTTATCCTTGTTCTCGACACACATACTCTACCAAGTATTTCAGTTGTCACTCACTTCCAACTTCATACTTTGGGGGGAATTCTATCACACATTATTTTCATCACCCCCGTGACCACTGATGATATGTGTATTTCCTATTAGAAGAAATATCATTTTCCCTATTCCTTGAAGGCTATTGAAGAAATAAGAATTTCCCTATGAGGTGGAATCATCTTTTCCTTATTGAAAAACCCTATCAAGAAGGATCATCTCACCTTTCTCAGTGTTAAGGGTGCGATGATTCCAAATCAAGAATCACATGTTGCACCATAGTGGCCTGCGACGTCATCATAGGTTGCTCAATGTTGAGGGTGCAACAATGTTTCTTGATAGGGTTTTTCAATAAGGAAAATATGATTCCACCTCACAGGAAAAGTATTATTTCTTCAATAGCCTTAAGGGAATAGGGAAAATGATCTTTCTTCTAATAGGCGATACACATATCATTAGTGGTCACGAGGGTGATGAAAATAATGTGTAAAAACCTTACATATCCATCATAGAGATACATGCATACAAATAGAAATATATAGAGACATAAACAAGTAATGAGATCCCAAAGAACAATAGTTTAATTATATGATAGACAGTACAACACAATTATATATAACATCTCACATGAAGCTATCTGAGCCTTCATGTGATTATATATTTATACCTCTATCAGGTAGTTGTAATTACTTAACTTCCTGGGTCAGTCGGTTAAAAGAGACTCTAATCGACTTCTACTTCTAACTACATCGATCGATCAACTTATTCTAATTCGACCACTAGGTCTAGTCGACAGGGCCGACTAGCCCCTACAACAACACCACTATAAAATCATAATGGAAATACCTTGTTCTAAATTTTATCTTTTTGATATATTCTTCTTTAATTCTCACATGATGGTATCCTAACCTGAGATCAATCATGGAAAATTTATTTTCATCTTTCAACTGATCAAATAGATAATCTATCATTTGCAAAGGATACTTGTTCTTCACAGTCACCTTGTTTAGTTTTCTAAAATCAATGCATAGCCTCAAGGTTCCATCCTTGTTATTCAGAAATAACATTGGGGCACCCCAAGGTGATACACATGGGAATATATACCCTTTCTTAAAAATCTCTTCCAATTGCATTTTCAATTCCTTCAACTCTGGAGTACTCATCCTATAAGGAGTCTTGGAAACTGGGGCATTTCTAGGAATTAAATTGATGGAGAAATATATATCTCTCTTTGGTGGAAACCTTATTATCTCTCTAAATACATCCTCATAATATTTCAAGACTTAATGATATTCAATACTTGACACTGTATCCTTGGTTTCCTCTTCCATATGAGATGCATAAATTTGACATCTTTTTCTGAAGCTTATTTTAAATTGCAAGGATGAATTTTCTCTGATGGATATTTCCCTTGAAATACCCTGAACTACCCTCAAGTTCCCTTGTTCATACAAACAAGTGAAATCATTTTTGTAAGAATCTAGGACAATATGATGCTTATCTAAACAATCCATACTAATTAAAAAGTAATAGGAACCCAAAGGTATGATATTCAAATCTTCCTTTATGCTCAGTCAATTCATGTCCATTGGAAAATCCTTAACCAACTCATTGATTCTTCTTTTAGCTCATGTTTCTAAATGAACCAACCAATATATTCCATGCTTTCTTTTTTGCAAATGAAATCTCTCAACAATATTAGGATCAATGTAACTATGGCTATCTCCTGAATCAATTAAAGTAGTTATAGGCTTATCATTGATCTTACCCTCCACTTCAATCATGTGAGACTGAAATTCAACTTACTTGTTGTCCAAGGCTACAAATATCCTTGGAATGTTGCTACCAATGTCTTCAACTATATCATTTTGTTGTAAATTGTGAAAATACTTCACTCTTTCACCTCTATGAGGTAAATCTCTGTACATGTTATCTCCCTCACAACACCAACATTGAATAGGTTTCCTTGGCCCTTTTCTCAATGTTTTTGACATTTTGGGTTCATTTTGATATGGCTACCCTTGATAACTATTTCTTAAGAATGGTGACTTGTGCCCTTTCTTCCTCTACTCCATCTTACATTTCTTCTTGTCTTCCCAAGCCTTTTGGAAAGTTGGTCTTCCTCTATATTGATCATAAAGGAACTTGACTCTCCTTATTTCTTCCTTCAATGTTATGAGATCATCATACTATATCTTATCACTGAATATTGAAGGTAACCCACTCAAGAACCTTTGAATCTTAACTTGCTCATCTTTGATGAAATCAAAATACCTCAGCAGGTCCAAGAATCTTCTCTCATATTCATCCATGATCATGCTCCCAAGCTTGAGTTCAAATAACTCTTTCATCTTCATGTCATAATAATGTTTGGATAAGTATTTATTTTGAAAATACTTTTTGAATTTCCTCCAAGTGATGTTCTTCTCATCAATGTGCTTTACTTGCACAAACTGATCCCACGACATTGATGTTTTTCCCTTGAGATGGTATATTTCAATTATGCCTTCTTATTATGGGGAATAATTATGGAATTGAAATTACTTTCTCATTCCAAACAACCAAGCCTCTGCATCCTCATATTTATTTTACTTACCATCAAATGTAAGAGGTTTTATTTTCCTCATTTCCGCTTGTAGTTCATCTACCCCATACCTTATCCTATGCTTTTTGACATGACATGAACTTGGACTATTGTATGCTCTTGTAACGGAGTGTCTTGGTTAGTGATGATGATGCCTGTAACTTTATTATAAAAAAAAATATCTCACTGGAAAGATCTCCTTGAGCTCTTTTATTTAAGCTACAAATATTGTAAGTGGTTCATATGGCACTAGTGATCATGAAAATTAGATCTCCCAAAAACACTTTATAAGCCCTAAAAAATGCCCTGCAAGATTATGACCTACAAAATACTAAAATTATAACAAATTTCACTGATTTATGTTGACATGGATGTTGATGTGGGTTTCTAGATCCACATGGAACACCAAGTTGGCACCATTTCAACCCTTTGGCCTCCCCAACCCTTCCTTGTCAACCCATGCCTTCTTCTTTCTCTTCTATCTCCTCTCCCTTATATCTCTTTCCCCTTACATTGGCCTTAGAATTTAATAAGAAAATAGTATTTTATAGGCCCCACCTACCAAACTAGCACACCTTCAACCCCAAATGGGAGATGGGTCTCACCTTGACTGTCAAACTTCCACATGGCACCTCTTCATTGGTCACAGGGATGAGTTGGTCCCATCTCGCATCCCTTTTTCCTTCGATGCGTGAACTTGTACCCACTCCAGATCTAATAGATGATATCATGGCATGATCAATGACTCTCAACAATTTGGTATCATCAACTTGTGTGAGGGTTAACAACCCTCCATGATGTGATAGTGGTTTCACCCATGATACGTGGTGTATTCCCATTGTCTTCACATCACCAAAATACTTTTGGAAAACTACCTTTCTACCATGTGATACTACTTATGGTATCTCTCAATACCACCTCACCTATGTGGTACCACATTATCCCAAGACCCTCCACTATGCAATGCCACCGGTCTGTCGTCGAGCACCGTAAACCCCCAACCTTTCCACCGTGGCCTTCCAATGTGGAGATGATCAAATGATGGAGATGCAAGAAGATATATGGTTGAGGTTCATTTTGCATGGTGAAGTTGTTGGGAGTTTAATGAAACATCATGATGTGATACCACTTACCACTAAATGATTTGTGGCACACTTTAATTGGTTTCACATCATCAATATATGTTTCCAAAACCACTCCTTTGACATGCAATACCACCAACGGTTTCATTTAATACTATGGTCCATCACCCCACCTTGAGGGCCTAACACCTCACCACCAAACCTACGACTGTGCCATCAGATTCCACAATTTCACCACTACCATGTCACCTCTATGTTGCCTCCATGTCACTGCTAACATCATATATGAAAAAATGCCCAAATTTTTCCAAAATTACACAATTTTCAATTTTTTTCATAGGATGCCATGGAAACTATGAATTTAAGATTCATGTGGCTATTTTCATCCTTGTGCATGTAAATTCATATATTTCACCTAAAACGCAACACTTCTATGCCAATTTCTCAATGAATTCTACTTCAGAAATTGGGGCCTTTTCCCAATTCCACCAAATTTCTCCATGGTTGCATTGTAATGTCAATAATTTGACCCATTAAAGGCCCAAAATTCTCAAAATGATCTGAAAATTGGGGATTATAACCCATGGTCTTAATTCCCTCATATTACTCCAGAGATTTCCCAAAATCCTACTTAGAAAATTCTCTCAAACACTTTGAAGACATCCTTTGAACTTTTTCAATTGCAATTTTATCTTTTGTGCACTGACAAATGGCCCATGCAAGCTCAACATTGAACATATAGCTATGATACCATAATGTAGCATCCCCATACACCCAGGTTGAGCCACGCCTCCCAAAAAATTTCCTCTGATACTATTTAATAACTAAATGCACTACATATGAACACAATTATGTGGTTCTACAACAAATAATCCACACACACACACACACACATGCACACACAATTACAACATAACATAATTGATACAGGAGGATCTAGGAATGCTCACAAAGGTCCAAGAGGATCTGAAATGCTCACAGGGATCCAGAAAGGGTCAGATGTAACATCGCCAACATCCAACTAAGCTATGCCACGTAAAACATTTCAAACTGTATACAAATTAAAATATATACACACATAAAATCTTGTGGAACATTATATATATAACTTAAAACAGAAAAATACATTCTGCAAATGGACAGATTCATATAGAAAAATAATAAAAAAATATACATGCAACCACACATAGGAAAAACCCATAAAAATAAACGCATAAATAACAATGAAGCATGTAATTTAACACACAATTAACACTTATCTTGGTAATAATATCACCAACTGCATGCATACCTTCCACAAACCTCCCAGCCTTAGACCATGCTAATCATCACTCTCAGCAGTGGGTCACCCCTGAGATGGGAATAAACTCCACCCGAGTAAAGGGATTCCTAACCAGGATAATGTATCCCAAACAATAGGAAAGACTCTGTCATAGGTGTCAACTCAAACTAACAGCCTACAGTCCCTCATTCCCCACATTCCTCTCCCACCCTAGGAAGTGTTCCCCTTCTCTGCTCAACAGTCCTTTAGCTCCCCCACTTCCTTTCTGGGCTTCAACAACAGGCCAGACAGGAAGTTTCAAATCCATGTAGGTGCATTTTGGCACCTTCGGGAAATCAATTTCCAATAATTCTCTCACCCAAAGAGAATTTCTCATGGGCCTGATAACCCGCCTCTTTAGTATCCCAAGGGCATGACAACCCACTTCTTCAGTCCAACTCCCAACCTAACCAGGTACAGATACAGTATAGGTATAGATATAGATACAAGTATAAGTATGGATACATGTACAATGATAGGAAGGTACGAAGGACAACTGAATGAGTGAGTGAATGATGATGGAATGATTGGGAAAACAAACTAAGTCCAAACTATATGTATGCATATTCCCAACTTCACACTTGTCATGTTGAGAACCACTTTGGCCCACTTGTCCCCATCCTTAGAACTTAGGATAACATAATTATCCATACTTTATAATTTAAGGAATATTAATATAATATTCCCTTTTGGCTTAATCTCCCTATATTAGCCCCTTATCCTTAACTTTTACCTCTCCCTTTCCCTAACTAGTGGAGTTTAGTCCCCCATACTCTTTTATCATGGTCGGTCTACACACAACAATGTATTATATTAATGATAATACATATACAAAAATAGGCTCATTGGCCTTCAACATATAATCTCTCTGGCCTAATTCAACACATAATCCTCCTAGATTATAAGAACTAGCTCACCAGCCTATAAAACACAATATATACACAAAGGCTCCCTGGCGTCGAAATTGCGCACACCTAAGTTTGTTGCACGCAATATCCTATAACGTTCACACTTCATCATTTTAGTGCGCAGTACATGTGTGCACTACACCATGAAAGGTGCATGCAAAGACCAAGAAGACTTCTGGCCTAAGTGCAGATCGCAAAGAGTCACTTTAAAAATAACACACAAGGAAATTAAAACCGGACTCTCACACTTGTCTAAAAACCCTATAAAAAGAAACTTTTGAGGAAAACTTCTTAATGAAAAAGAAATATATTGTTGTGATGAAACGTAAGTTACTGACCGCTATGACAGAGACCCAGAAACCTAAGAGGTATAACTCTTGACAAAGGAAAGGATGATTTCCTCATCTTAAACAAAAATTTTCTCCACAGGCACGCTGTTGACAGTTCAACAACAAGCGTGTGCACACAAGCTGTGTAAAGTTAGGGTGCGTGTACACGCATGAATACCTTATACAGGCCATGTGTAATTATGAAACTCTAAAAAATGAAAGGACAAGAAATCAAGCCCAGGCAGAGACTATTGGTACCAAGAACCAAAATCTCTTGAAGACTCAGACACTTACTTTGACAGAAAAAAGAAAACAATTCAAGGAAAAATTCATAGAACAAACCAATCTGAGGCGAAACCTAAGCTATAGACTGCAAACAACAAAGACTAGAATGAGTTCCAAAAAACCCCTGAGAAGGATTATTTATGATAGGGGAGAGGATGACTGCCTCTCTAAAATAATTTTTCTGGAATCATACACGCGACTGCCACTTCCTCAGCTAACGTGTACACACGGGTTGTGGGAAGCTAGGGAGAGGGTACACGCATTTAGAACTTATACAAGCCGCGTGTACCTTTGTGGGTCTCGAAAAAAAAAGCGATCAAGAAAAGAAATAGAGATAACTGGTATGGAAGACCAAAATCTTTGTTAGCTCATACTTTTGTAGAAACTTTAAAAACAAGGAATGAACCCAGTTCTTAAAAATAGCCAAGAAAAAATATTCCCAGAAACCCTAGAGATCCCCAGTATCGTCACCAATTATGTTGTGGGTGGGAAATCCCTCGTACGGACTAGCAGTAAGGGATTTTATCATGCATGCAGAAATGACCTAAATATTCTTACTTCTTACCATCATCCCATTCCTAAACCCCCATCACTCATATGTAAATACAAGGCTCAAGAGATTAAGTTGGCGTACCTTATTTTTCATGTTTGATGTTGATCCCTTTTCGCGCTTGGTCGTTCTTTGACTGCAACTCTCCTCCCAATGCTGACCTACATTCACAAAATAAAAACAAAGAACTCCACATGCATTTGATCTATGAACTAATGGGTTAGATATTTAATCAATCATACAATCAATATTCAAATAATGACAATGTCATATGGCAGGATGGGAAAAACAATTCTTTTATTAACTTCACAATGATACCTTACAATGATAAAGTTGGCTACTGCTCCTCGATCCTGGTCCTAGTCTCTTCTTCCACTGTCTTCCAATTGCTTTGCTCTATACTTATCTTTGCACAAGGATGGCTAAAGGTTGTGTTGGCGACGAAAGTCACTCCTGGATTGCTTGCAGGAGCAGAGCCCGACGCCCATCAGTTTAATGTCACAATTTGCTTTTAAAGAGGTGATCAAATGGAGAAAAAATCGAGGGGATATCACTCTAACTCAGGGACTGAGTCTGGTATGTAAGAGACAAAGGAGGTCTTGATCCAACTTCAGCCAGTGGGTTGATAAAAGGGTGAGTAGGTGGAAGACTTAGTGAGGAAAGTGAACAAGCAGCTTTGGGAAACAGGCTTACCACTATTTGTAGAAGAAAGACACTGAATGAAAGATCCTCTTGGTTCAGGGTCTAAAGAAACCGAGGAGAACTTGACTGGATCCTCCAATTCCAAGTCGCTCAACGCTGGGAAAATCACAAGAACTGGCTAGAAATATTATAACTGCTACAGTGATCCTACCAACACCATCCTATAACAGCTATAGCTCGACTGGATCCTTCAATTCCGAGCGATTCTAACACAATGGAACAAAGATGTAAAGAAACTGGCATTCATCAGGAAAGAAGTCTCAAGAGTGCATACATAACCAGAGTATCAGTGCTTCATTAAAGTTTTACAACCGGGAGCTCAGCTCAACCATCGATAGATACAAAAATGGCGAAAACGCCTACATATACTCAAACTAATCAACAAAAACAAAATCGAGATGTAACATTGAAAGCTTTGCGTCTGCATGGCTTCTGATAACATGGAGCTGCAATCTTTGAATGGTCGTGCAACTTATGGTAGATGCAATCAATCTTCTGACAGTTTCTTCGACGACTCGACGTGCCTTTAATTCATTGCAGAACCTTCCCATTATGGCGGAGACGATGTCTAACCACCATCAACCACTTCAATAACTGCTTCTTGGGATTGAAGACGATCTGGCCAACTCAACACTTTGGGATAAGGAAGGCTTCTCACACTGCCACCTAAGATAACTGAAGGTCTTGGTAGAGAGGCATGGCAGCCAGCGCGGAGAACGGGGCACATGGAAAAGGGGGGGGATGGCATCAGATTATGAGGATGTGGGAGAAGTGGCAAGGTATGGGAAGGGTGACAGAGGATGATTCATAGCAGAGAACATCAAGCGGAAGGGACAAAGATGGGAGATAATAAACTTACCTTTTGGTGAGAGACTGACGTGGAAAGGAGCGGGACACGTGGCGAGCAACGGTTGGATGATGAGAAGAAGGGATGATCACACGGACCAGAGATGGGAGGTGGGTTGATGACACATGCCAGCAGGGGAACGGTGGAAAGGAAGATGACATGACAGGAAAAAAGGGGCCACGCTGGTTAAAGGCAGGGCAACTGGGAAGGACGGGGCTGTCTTGGCGCCGTTGATCTGAGCACTGAAATCTCAACTGTAGGAAGCTGCTCGTTCGATTCCGGACCCCCCCCCTCCGCTTAAAGGTAGACAGGCGGGGGGGGGGTCCAGAATGGTCTTAATTGCCATTGATCTGGGCACGCTCATCTAGACCGTTGGAGAGGTGCACCCCTGATTCCGGACCCCCCCCCCCCGCTTAAAGGTAGAAAGGTAAGGGGGGTCCAGAATTCAACATGCACCATTGATCCGGGCGCACAAATCGCCGCCATTCGAACTTGCTCGTGATTTACTTTGGGCGCATTATCATCTGAAACCTTGGACAAGTGGGTTTTTAACCCATCCTTTTGCGTTCTAGCCCCCCTTACAAGAAATATCGCTAACATTTGGCTCCATGGGGGATAGAGTCGTCCCTGTGATTCTCTAAGAACTTTTTTGCAGACTTAGTGCCTTTGCTGTTGGGCTATGGAGTCATTTATTAGTCTGAAAAATAGAACACAGAAACAATATGTACGAAACAAAACAAAACAAAATAAAAAGAGATGACTGCGGCTCATAGAAAACATTTTTTCAAGAAATGCCCATTGACTGGGATGCTAAAAACTTCATTGCCTTCTAGATCCTGCAACCTGTAAGTTTTGTTTGAAAATACTTCAAGGATCTTGAAAGGCCCGATCCAGAGGGCATCAAATTTACTATGTTTTCCCTTTTCCTGCCTAGGCACATCCCATTTGAGCACTAGATCACCCTACTCAAATTCCTTCTTCTTGTTCTTCCTGTCAAAAGCCTGCTTGATCTTCTGTTGACGATGGTAGGCTCTATCCATGACTTGTTCTCTGATCTGTTGCACTTCCATCATCTGATGAATCCTTCTGAGTATATGATTAGGTTCTCCTTCAAGGACCTGGAGGAAATTTGCCACAGGTAAGGCAAGTTGAGTGGGAAAAACGACCTCTATTCCGTAAACAAGTTGGAAAGGTGAGAGACCCAGGGAATTCTTAGTTGTCACCCGATCGGCCCAGAGAGAAAATTTGAGTTTTGAGTCCCAGGCCTTCTGATTGTCCTCCAGCAGCTTTTTGATAAGCTTGATCAAGCTTTTATTGGAGGACTCTGCCAGTCCGTTTCCTTGAGGATAGTATGGAGTAGAGTGAACCAATGAAATCTCAAATTGTTCACAAAATTTTATCAGAGGCTCAGACCTGAAGGGGGAGGCATTATCAGTGACAATCCTGCTTGGGCAGCCAAATCTGGCTATGATGTCTTCCAAGAGGCTGATGATTACTTTGTGAGAAGTGATCCTGGTGGGGATAGCCTCTATCCACTTGGTGAAATAATCAGTCGCAGTGAGGATCCATCTGTGCTGGCCACTTGAGGGAGTATGAATCTCCCCGATGAAATCCAATCCCCACTGCTGAAAGGGTGCAGAAACTACTACAGGCTTTAATGGCAAAGATTTGAGTTGTTGTTTACCTGAGAATGTTTGGCATTTGATGCAAGCCCTGACTTCCCTGCAGACATCAGTAAACAAAGTAGGCCAGTAATACCAAGGCCGGAGGATTTTGTGGGCTGTGGTCTTCCAAAAATGATGACCCCCGCAGAGACTGCTATGAAAATCGAACATCACTTTCTGTGCTTACAATGGGTCCAGACATCTTAATAATATCCCCAGAGGGTCTCTCCAATACAAGGCTCAGTCAATGAGGCAGTATTTGACCTCTTTGAGATTTAAAGCTCTGGCCCTGCTCTTTCCCAGTCCATCAGGGGGCTTTAATTCCTGCAAAAAGTACAAGATGTCCCTGTACCAGGGACAGGCTGCTAGTGGTATGGTGATCTGGGAATTACTGCTAGATGACTCAGCTTGCTCATTGATGCAGTTAATCTCCAGAGCTTTGTAATTGGATTCAGCCAACAACTTGGCCAAACCTTGCTCCTTTATCAATTTGGTGGGCTTAATCTCCAGGTCAAATTCTGGGATCTTAGTTATCCATTTGCCCCTCTTCCCATCTATGTTAGGCTGTATAAGAATGTCATTCACAGAAGTCGAAGGGACATACACAGTGATTTTAGAGTGTAAGACATAGATCCTGAAAGCCTTGAGAGCTTTCACCAATGCATAGGCCTGCTTTTCCATGATCTCATATTTTAGCTCAGCATCTCTCAGCACCTTTTTGAAGAAGGAAATGGGCTGCTCTCACCCTTGATCGTTTCTCTGCAATAGGACTGCTGCTATTGAGTCATTAGAAGCAAATGAGAAAATCAGGAAATCTTTAGAATAATCAGGACTTATTAGTACAGGTGCCTCAATAAATGCTTTCTTTATCTGGGCAAAAGATCCCCTGGATTCAGTAGTCCACTTTATCTCATGGCCCTTCCTGAGCATGGCGGTGATATGTTTTACTAGCTCAGCGAAGTTTGAGACGAATCTCCTCAGAAAATTAATCTTCCCCAAAAATGCTTGAACTTCTTTCTTGGACCGGGGAAGTGACAGGGCCTGAATCGCTTCTACCCTGCTCGGGTCAATCCTTACTCCTTCTGCTGACACTATGTGACCTAGCAACTTCCCCTCCTGCATAGAAAACAGTGATTTCTTGGGGTTTAAAGACAGGCCATACCTCCGACATTTCAGGAAAACTCTCTTTAAGTGGCAGCAATGTTCTTTATCAGTCTTAGAGAAGACTGTGATGTCATCCAGATATATCACCACAAACTGGTCCTTCTCCCCGATGAAGGCTATGTCCATGGCTCGCTGAAACGTTTCTCCTGCATTCATCAATCCGAAAGGCATTTTGGCATACATGAATGCGCCCCAAGGAGTGATGAAGGTTGTTTTTTATCTGTCCTCAGGCATGACTGATATCTGATTATATCCGGAGAAACCATCAATCATGGACATCCTAGATACGCCAGTGACCCTCTGTAAAATGTGTTCCATGTTGGGCAGGGGATAATTGTCCTTCCTTGAACTTCTGTTCAGGTTTCTGAAATCGACACAGAGTCTGATTTCTCCACTTTTCTTTCTCACCGGGACCAAATTGGCCACCCATTCAGAATATCTCAAGGGGACAATGATCTGGGCATCTATCAGCTTCTTTACCTCTTTCTCCATGATAGGCAACAACATGGGATTTATCTGTCTCAGCTTCTGCTTGAAAGGCTTAGCCTCCTCCTTTAGTGGAATCTTGTGCTCGATGACTGATGTGTCATACGTTTTGAGGTCTTTGTAGGTCCATGCAAACACATCAGCAAAGTCCTTCAACAACTTGATATATTCGATCCTCTGCCCCTCGGTCAAACTTCTTGACAGCTTGACAAACTTTGGCTCCTCAGGTGTGCCTATGTTGCATTCATCTATGTCATCATCATCACCTAAAACCTTACCCTTTACTGCCACATCATTCCCATCGAACAATCTTTCTAACGGGATCAGTCCTCTCGGAATCTGATTGCCCGGTAGCTGAATGATCTGGTGATCGGAAATCCTATTCACAAATTCCTCAGGGTGATGGTCGTCTTCCTCTTCAGGATCCTCATCTATGTTCGTTGTGGAAAAGTCATCAATGGACTGGAGAAATTTCTCAATTTCTCGATCATCTTCAAACACCCTCCAGTGTTTGACATTGTCTAGTATAGAAGGTCTGTATTTTATTTCCACATCGGACCTGGCAATGGGCAGCGTAGGAACTTCAAGCACACTAGCTGTGAAGGCTAAACAGTCGGCCGAGGCATTTTCCTCCCTTGGAATGTAGGAAATGTTAAAGGCCAGGAAGGAATCCTCAACCAGATCCCATACCTCATTCCTGTAATTCCTGAGCCGAGGATGCTTAGTCTGATAAACATTTTTGACCTGCTGGACAATCAGTTCTGCATCACCAAACACATCCATCTCCTTGATTTCCATTTCTTTTGCAGCTCTTAATCCCAGAACCAGAGCTTCATACTCTGCCACATTATTGGTGACCTCGAATTCCAGCCTGTATGACAGAGAGATGGTCTCATGACAAGGTGATATAAATATCACTCCGGCACCGGCACCCATACTGGAGGAAGCTCCATCAAAGAACATCTTCCAAACAGAGGAAGTTGAAGGGGAGGTCTCCTGATTGAGGATGGGCTACTTTCTGATCTGCAAAGAAGCTTCAGGGGTGTGGGTGAGCTGTAGTAAACTGGAGCCTAAATCGGTGTCCAGGGCATAGATGGGATGATTGGTAGGGTTGGCCTCATCACTGACAATGTAGGCTAGTTGGGCTTCTCTGTACAATCTCCTATGTTCCCCTCCAAAGACTGGAATGGTGGAATATGTTTGGTCCATCTGCAAGGTTCCCCCCAGTCTCTTTATCCAGGATCTTGACAACAGCATGCCAAACTTAGGGGGGACATCGGCTACCACAATATCCATGACCATACTCTTCATGGGTAGCTAAAACAAAGAAACTGCTAGGTCCTTGATGACTCCCAAGCATTGCACCCTCCTGGAGTCAAAAGAATAGAGGCCGTGATAAGCTCGAGTGACTTCCGGTCCTAATTCTTCCATGACGGCCTTGGGCATGAGGTTGTGGGAGGCCCCTGAGTCCATAAGGCGATTATGCAGCACCTTGTCATGTATGTTCAGGGAAGTGTAGAAGGGGGGGGATGAATCATCTCTGTCTTCTACCATGGTACCTAGGAAAACCGCAGGCTTTTCATCTTGGAGGTTTATAGATTCTGTGAGAGGATATGAGGCTTCGGATTTCAGAAGTTCAGAGAAGCGTTTTTTGAATTCCCCATGTTTGATTAGCTCGGTGAGGGGCACATGAATTCTGATTTTTTGAATCTCATGTTCGAAATTGAAAGGGGATATGAGCTTTGGAGCTTCTCTAATTTTAGGAACATGATTATGGACAATAGGAGAGAGGGGTTGGGATTTCTTACCTCTATGAGCATCTACTACCTCATTATCAGGCTTCTCTGCTCTATTGGATGGTTCAGGAACATCAGGTGTTGCTGCTCTTTTTTCGTACCTCAAGTTGTACCTGCCTCGACCGCCGCCAGCTTTGTCTCCTTTGCTCAATTCGTTCAGCTGACCATCCATGAGAGACTCTTCATATGCTGATTGGGTCAGATGAGGGAAAGGGGGAGTGAATTCTACACTGTGGATTTTATGCTCAGGCTCGTCTGCTTCCCCTTCTTCTTCATCAGCCACAAAATTGTTCTGGAAGGGAACCTGAATTCTTTGGTCGTCTCTGTCTCTTTCCTTCTCTCTGTGCATGGTTGGAGGAGAAAAATTATTTGTTCTTATGAAACCTCCTCTATTCTCAGTGGTCTGAGGGCCCTTATACATTTGTTTCCTTTCCACCTTCAATCTCTCCACCTCTTATTTAAGGAGGTTCATAACTCAGGTCAACTCATTTACTTGAGTGTGGGGTAGTGATGTGCCAGAAGTTGAGGCTTCCGACTTTTCTTTTCTTCTGTCTGCGTCGGCCTGGTTTCTTAGTCTGTCAACTTCCAATATATTGGATTCCACCCATATAGCTGCATCTTGCATCTGAGCTAAAGAGGTGGCTCTTATTTCTCTTAACATGAGGCAGAAATTAGGATCAAATGCGCCAACATAGGAAATTTTAGCAGAGGCCTCTGAGGGTTTAATCTCTGCAGGGATCTTGTTGTACATTTTATTAAACCTTTTGGAGAAGTCTGAGATAGACTCCCCTTGCATCTTCCTCAGAGACCCAAACTCTGTCATATAATACATATAATCTTTTCTGTCTCCCCACTGCCTCAGGAAAACATTATCCAAGGCTTCAATGCCAGCAATAGATCCAGGGGCTAGTCCCTGGAACCATTTCCTCACCTCCCCATCCAGGCTCTGGACAAAGACTCTCATCCAAACATATTCACTCTCGATATTCAAGTTGTCTGCATAGCTGTAGAAGGTAGCTAGGTGCTCTTCAGCAGTTACATCTCCCTCCCCGTTGAACTTGGGCATGTATTTCAAATAGTCTCCAACAAGGAGAGGGTTCAGAGGCTGGGGTAGAATCAAAGGAGCATATCTAGCAGCGACTATGACGTCCATTCTGTTTGGAGGGGGATTAACACCAACCATAGGGATATTAGGTAGGGGAGAACTCGGAGGAGAAGGAGTACGAACGGGAGATGTCGGAACAGAGATTCTTGGAGGAGACAACGGAGAAAACAGAGAGAAAGCCAAAGGACCTGAGTGTGCAGACGCTTCTCTCTGTGCAGTAGTAGCAAAAAAAGGAGGGGTGGTAAAACCTTCAGAAGTTTGAGGTCTGTGATAAGGCAAGATCTCCAGGGAGGAGGGAGTGACAAGGATTTCTCTTTCTGATACCAGACCAGAAGGAGAAAACTCAGCAGGAACACTCCCGAAATTTAAAGAATGAGGGACTTCAGAAGAAGGACGACTAGGAAGTTGCGAATAAGAAAATGGAGTTCTCACAGAAGGGGAGGGCGTATTACCTATTTCAGCGATAGAAACTTCTCTCGCAGAGCTCTTTCCCTTTCTGCACACTGCTTTTGCGTCAGCTTCTGGTGTAGCTAAAGGCAAGTGTGGGTTACACCTCGTGTGTCTGCCTCTTGAAGCCATAGTTGATAGAGTATGTTCTTCCAAGTGGAGTCGTCACAATGGAGTCGCCAGGTGCACAGTAGCAATCTTCAAGTTCTGATATCTGATGCACCTTCAGAATCAGTTGATCTTTGTCGTTCAATCCCGGGGAAAATATTCAACTTCGTCCCCGGCAACGGCTCCAGAAATGTTGGCGACGGAAGTCACTCCTGGATTTCTTGCAGGAGCAGAGCCCGACACCCATCAGTTTAATGTCACAATTTGGTTTTAAAGAGGTGATCAAATGGAGGAAAACTCGAGGGGATATCACTCTAACTCAGGGACTGAGTCTGGTATGTAAGAGACAAAGGAGGTCTTGATCCAACTTCAGCCGGTGGGTTGATAAAAGGGTGAGTAGGTGGAAGACTTAGTGAGGAAAGTGAACAAGCAGCTTTAGGCAACAGGCTTACAGCTATTTGCAGAAGAAAGACACTAAATGCAAGATCCACTTGGTTCAGGGTCTAAAGAAACCGAGGAGGACTTGACTGGATCCTCCAATTCCAAGTCGCTCAGTGCTGGGAAAATCACAAGAACTGGCTAGAAATATTATAACTGCTACAGTGATCCTACCAACATCATCCTATAACAGCTATAGCTCGACTGGATCCTCTAATTCTGAGCGATTCTAACACAGTGGAACAAAGATGTAAAGAAACTGACATTCATCAGGCAAGAAGTCTCAAGAGTGCATACATAACCAAAGTATCAGTGCTTCATTAAAGTTTTACAACCGGGAGCTCAGCTCAACCATCGATAGATACAAAAATGGCGAAAACGCCTACATATACTCAAACTAATCAACAACAACAAAATCGAGACGTAACATTGAAAGCTTTGCGTCTGCATGGCTTCTAACAACACGGAGTTGCAATCTTTGAATGGTCGTGCAACTTATGGCAGACGCAATCGATCTTCTGATAGTTTCTTCGGCGACTCGACGTGCCTTTAATTCATTGCAGAACCTTCCCATTATGGCGGAGACGATGTCTAACCACCATCAACCACTTCANCAACTTATGGCAGACGCAATCGATCTTCTGATAGTTTCTTCGGCGACTCGACGTGCCTTTAATTCATTGCAGAACCTTCCCATTATGGCGGAGACGATGTCTAACCACCATCAACCACTTCAATAACTGCTTCTTGGGATTGAAGACGATTTGACCAACTCAGCACTTTGGGATAAGGAAGGCTTCTCGCGCTGCCACCTAGGATAACTGAAGGGCTTGGTAGAGAGGCATGGCGGCCAGCGTGGAGAACGGGGCGCATGGAAAAGGGGGGGGATGGCGTTAGATTATGAGGACGTGGGAGAAGTGGCGAGGTATGGGAAGGGTGACAGAGGATGATTCATAGCAGATAACATCAAGCGGAAGGGACGAAGAAGGGAGATAATAAACTTACCTTTTGGTGAGAGACTGACGTGTAAAGGAGCAGGACACGTGGTGAGAAACGGTTGAATGATGAGAAGAAGGGATGACCACACGGACCAAAGATGGGAGGTGGGTTGATGACACATGCCAGCAGGGGAACAGTGGAAAGGAAGATGACATGACAGGAAAAAAGGGGCCACGCTAGTTAAAGGCAGGGCAACTGGGAAGGATGGGGCTGTCTTGGTGTCGTTGATCTGAGCACTGAAATCTCAACCGTAGGAAGCTGCTCGTTCGATTCCGGACCCCCCCCCTCTGCTTAAAGGTAGATAGGCGGGGGGGGTCCGAAATGGTCTTCATCGCCATTGATCTGGGCACGCTCATCTGGACCATTGGAGAGGTGCGCCCCT
>ML780909.1:506408-517306 GCA_009831015.1 Picea engelmannii
TAAAATGAATAAAGTGGAAAATAATGATGTGAAACCCAAATGTATTTATGAAAATGATATGACGAAGGTTTACTAGGGCGATGAAATGTAAGGAATAGTGAAGGGAAAGGTGGATGAAAATACGACATTTCTGAGTCCCAACACTGATTGGGAAGGTTGTGTTGATGACAGGAAGAGTACTAGTGGAGTGACATTTTTTCTTGGAGGATGTCTTGTAAGTTGGTCAAGTAAAAAACAATCAGCAGTGTCTCTGTCTACTACTGAAGCAGAATACATTGCAGCTGCAACTTGTTGCACTCAGGTTCTATGGATGAAACAGATGCTGGAAGATATACATATTCATTATAATGAACCTATACCTATCTTCTGTGATAATACCAGTGCAATTAGTATTTCTAAAAATCCTGTTATGCATTCCAAAACAAAGCACATTCCCATTAAATTTCATTTTCTAAGAGAACAGGTTATGTCTAAAGTTATTAAAGTGGAATATGTTGGCACAAAGGATTAGATAACAAATGTATTTACTAAACCTTTATCTAAAATGCAATTTGAAAGTCTCAGGGATCAGTTAGGGGTTTACCCTCTGTAATTTCATTTCATTCTCAAAGATTGCAAGGGCTTCATTATAAAATTAGATTGCATAGGTTTATTGACTATTATTGATAGGGGGAGTTGCTACTGAAATGATACATCTTTGCAAGTGGTTTTCTTTGCTTAGGGGGAGTATGGTTGTTTCCTTTGCCATAGATGTCAAAGGGGGGAGAAGAGATTTAAATTTTTCCATCAATTCGAAAGGGGGATTTTGTTGGCAGGAATTGCAGCTTGCATAGTTTGCACAGGACTTGTTTTTGTCATTAATGTCAAACTTTAAAATTCCAAAGGGGGAGTTTATTGGTCAGTTTGCACAGGCACAACTTGAATTTCGAAGATCGTCACTTCGGGGATTTCTATTTCGGGATTCTGGGAGTTTCTATTTCGGGATTTTTGCATGGTAAGCAAAAACTTCAACATCACGAAGTCCCGAATGCCAAAATACTGAAACCACGATAGCCATCCATCTCGATGAATGATTAAGTCATATCCATTGGATTAATCATTTCAGGAGTAATATAAGAGTTGTATATGACCATTGATTTGTCCTCGAGAAGTTAATGAGAACCGTCTGATCTATGTCCACCAGATCAAATGTGAAGTCGTCAGGTCATTTTGGGGTTCGTGACTTGGAGTGTTGAAACACTTCATCATAGAAATGCCGAAACATCGAAATGCAAAATGCCGAAACGCCAAAATGTGAAACGCCAAAAATTTCAGGGTTCGTGACTTGGAGTATTGAAACACTTCATCAAAAGAAACATCAAAACGTCGAAATGTGAAATGCCGAAATACCTTTTTGGTGTAGGCAGTGGTTACCACCGATGGTCATGTGAGAGGGAGGAGCTAGCACAAAGCTAAGCTCTATTTCGAGGTTTCATAACTTGAAGTGTTAAGACTCTTCGACACAGGATTGTTGAATTGTCGAAATGCAAAATGTGAAATGTGAAATGTATTTCGATTAACCTGTGGTCACGACCAATGGACATATGGGTTAGCACAAGTGGTTTGCCAAAGCGCTTAAGGGTTATTTCGTGCTGAAAAATTAAAATAGATGTATGTTCATCGAACGGTGCTGATTAAATGTTTATATTTATCATGTGGATATTGTTTGTCTTGATGCCTTGACCAATAATAATCACTGTAAGGTAGTTATTCAGTTATTGTAACTGAATCTTCGAAGCCTGAGGGTTTGAGTGTACGCTTTGAATGTACATGGTAGAAATAAGTGAAATTGGGTGAAATGAATGTTGGTGCATTTGGAATTAATGGTACAACCATAGCTCTAAGGTAAAATTCATTTATGTAAATGAATATAAAACTGAAATAAAATCATATAGGGACAATGAGAAGAAATGATGAAGATATAGTAGATATCAAGGGGAGAAGAATGGATTTTGATATGATTATATAAACTGAGAGGACTTGAATGATGAATATTTTTCCAGAGAAGATGAATATTTGGTTTGCAGGTTCTTAGTGACAGAGAAGGATTCCAGGGTGGTAGGGAGGAGCAAGGGGAGACTGTAAAAGTATCCTGTACAAGTTGGTTCTTGTACATCTGGGAGTTGTAGCTTCCATTCAGTAGGTGATGAAGAAACAGAGGTAGCAACCTCATTTGGGTTGTAGCTCAGATAAAATAAGAATGTAAAGAGGAGTTGGAGCTTTCCTTTCATTCATAAGAAGAAGAGTTTTTTCCCTTTTGGGTTTCCTCATGAAAAATCACTGTGTCACTGTTTCATTTATGTGATTGTATATTTATTGGTTAAATGTATTACTACAAGTTAAATGTTAAAGGCATGATTTATTGATTAATAAGTAATCTTCTTATAAAATGAAAGAAATATTATACAATTGATTCACCCCCCCACCCCCCCTCAGTTGACTTATCATGTTCAACAAAAGTAGGGGTGGAAACCTAACTTATATGCTCAAGTTGACCATCTAATATTTTTCCCCACGGACCATCAAAAGTGACCCAAAAATCCAAAAAATGTCCTGATACCTAAATGTAACTTTCCATAGAAACTCTTGAATCACTCTAAATGGTTTTCAATTTAGAGAAAATGATAAGGGGGCCAAAAAAAGTGACAAAAAAGGGCCAAAAAGTCTATAAATAGAAGCTGGCAGCTCATTATCACCATTGCTGATTTGGAAATTGACTCTGGAGAAAAAAAAAACCCTTTGGTAAAAGTGGTGATTCCGGGAGCTACAGTGGATGAAACGACCATCCGTCTGGACCAAGTAAGTATAAACTACCTCCTTTTGCCTTTTAATTCTTTATATATGCATTTAATTTGGTTTTTTGGGGGGGCGTCGACCTTTAAAAGGTCGATTGTAGGTCCACGCGGTCTGTCTTGTGATAGCCTGCATGTACACTCACTCTATATGATGTCAGAGCACGTGTACACGCGACTATCATCACAAAAACCCACGTGGACCCTCCAATGACTGCAATTTTTTTTTTAAAAGCAAGGCCTAACCCTCTAAATTTTTTCCCATGTGCAGGATGTATGTGCACTGGAGAGAACGAGAGCATGAAGATATTAGTGCACTAGTTGGGGAAGACCCTAACGCTATGGCGAAGTTAATGCAATGTGGCTTGCTCAAGTTTTTTTTGTGTCCTTTCATGAGAGCACAACCTAGGCTACTGAACGCCTTGCTTGAATATTGGCACCCTAATGCAAAATATTTTATGTTAGAGGGGCAGTCGCTAGTGCCCACTACATAGGATATATACTTTTTGACTGGCCTCTCTAGGAGAGGTGAACCAGTCAATTTCTGGGCCTCACAATATATTGGAATTGATAAGACTCTATTGTGAGGCGGGTACAGACCGATCAAGCTCACAGGTGCCAATTAGCAAGATCATCGATTTATCACTGCAGGCGATTGTGTTACTTATTGGGTGGATGAATGATTCTATAGCTCTACATCAGGTGTCCCATGCACAGATGAACTGTGCAGTCCGGTGCTTAAATGGATAGATATTTGACTAGAGCACCACATTGTTAGATTGTATGAAGAGGCAGCTGACAGATTGTCGGTTGCGGACGCAGAGGAACTTCAGGTTCGGGATGATTTTATGCTCTTTCTTCTTTGAAAGAGTTCCTAGTTTCAGTCCTCGAGTGGTGGTACGAGGACATCGGGCCTCTCTTCCTGTGGTTTACAGATGGGCAGCGTTGCTTCCATGACAGGGTGGTGGAAGGACTAATGAGTCCTTCGATGATTACTTTTTTGCTTGGTTGTCGCAACAGATCCTAGTCATAGAGGATTATCCTTATGTTGGGATTGATTTCTCGAGAGATCCTAAGATCCCTATACCTTCAGGAAAAGAGCGAGGCAATATGGGTATGTTTGCATCGTTTTTTTTTTGTGAAACATATATAATTTTTATGTTGTTTTTGTTTTTATATATATCATTTTTTTTTATACCGGAGTATTTGACAGATATGTATCTATTGTGTGTAGATGTGGGACCAGTGCAACCTACAAATTATGCGAGGAACAGGCGTTATCCTCAACTAGGGGTTGCACCTGCCGCCATAGGGGGACCAACAATAGTAGGAGAGCTTCCATCCAGTGAGGCTGAGAGGGTTTTGAGACGAGTTGAGAAAATTTTTACCTCGCTCACTCGCACCATCCCCATGGTAGAGATTGAGGATTTTCCACCATCTATGCAACCTCATGTAGTGGGGTCACCATGGACATGGGTCCGACTGTTTCGGCATTTGGAAAACGTTGTTGATTATTAAAATAGGGTCCATAGGCCCTGACCTTAGTTATTCTATACTTTTCATGTGCCGAGAGATCTACTTGTATATATTTTTTGAGGGCATAAGCCCCATAACTCGTTACTAGTCATATTTTTTGAGGCGCTTGCGTCGACCTATGTACTCTGATGATTATGATATTATATATGTATTTTTATGTATTTTTGTGTCTTATGGATCATATTTGTCTTTAAAAATGTATTTACATGTTTATGTGTATGTCTTTTTATATGTGTGCGAGATTCCAGTCTAAAATTTGATTAGCTAGAGTATCTGTAACTTGGTTTAATCTCCCATGAACATGAAAATATGTAATATAATCAAAGATTCATTCTAAGAGACATACCCTGAGGAGTCGTCGGTGTAAATTTGTATCATGAACATGGTAGACTCTATTTAACTGAGACACAACCATCTGAGCGTCTAAATAGGCATGGAGATGAGAGATACCAAATGACAGGGTGTCATGAAGCAACTCAATAATTGCACTATACTCGACAACATTATTTGTGGTGTCGCCTAAACATATACCTCCTGAAGATAATAACTGGCCTTGAGGTGTAAAAATTACCAAGATTTGGAGGAAAGCCTCTAAGTGTGTCGGCTAGCACCATCTATGTACCCAATGAACACCTCTGATTCACTTGACATCTGCCACAGTGACAAAAGATAACATCAAAAATGACACGTCCATAATACTAAAAGAAACTAGAAAGTAATAGTACAAATATTATACATATGTTACAAAACGTTACCCAAGGTGACCTACCTATGAGTAATACTTCTTGAGGTAGAGCTCATTGCTAAGCTCTGCCAAATCATTTCCCTCAAAGTCAACCAAATGATAAGCACCCTTTTTTAGAACCTCTTTTATGATGAAAGGTCTGAACCACATGGATTTGAATTTGCCTGCCCCCAGGGGGTCCTTATCTTGGTCATAGACTAGGACAAGGTCACCTTCAGATAAAATCTGAGGTTGAATGGACTGATCATACTGACACTTGAATTTTTGTTTGTGAGCCTCGTTGGCCAGGGCTGCATCATGATACTACTCATTGATCCGCTCAAGGTATAATAACCGTTCTTCAAGTGGAGAAGTGTCTGGCAGTAACTGTACTGCCAATTTTAGGGATAGGATCTAACATTCTATAGGCAAGACTGCTTCTAGCCCGTAAACGAGTTGAAAATGTGAGAAACTAGTTGCAGTCTTAACAGACGTTCGGCAAGCCCATAATACTGAACATAACATCAAATGCCAATTTGACTTGTCGAGTCGATCGTTCACTGTAGGATGGTCTTAAGAGATTTATTTACAGCTTCCACCTGACCATTTGCTTGGGGGTAGTAGGGTGATGAATGTTCTTGCCACAATCCAAGATTTGATGTTAATTCGGTCATCATTTGGTTTTGAAAGTGACTGCCATGGTCAGTGACAATCTCTCTCGGGACGTCAAACCTTGCAATTATCTAGTTGAACAGAAAGAGAGCTGCAGTCTCTTCATAATGTTTAAACGTTGGCATAACTTCAACCCACTTCGTAAAGTAGTCTACGACTACAATGATATAATGGTGCCCCCTTGCTGAAGGAGGGTTGCATGTAGTGTAATCAGTTCCCCACTTGGTGAAGGGACCAACTGTGATGATGGGAAACATGGGAGCGATATGTGCCCTCATCTTCCGAGAGAAGAACTGACATGGGTGTCACTTCTTGATTGATTCGATACAATATTTGATTAGTGTCAGCCAGAAGTAACCGGCTCATAAAATCTTTTGGGTTGTTGCCAACCCAGAAATATGACCGCCACATGCTCTAGTATGGCAATCGTTAAGCATGAGTTCTGCTTCTTCATGAGTGAGGCATCAAAAAAGAATGCAATCTACCCCTCGACAATAGAGAGTGTCCTCGAGGATGAGACAATTCTTGGCCTAATGATGTATATGGTGACGTTCATCATGAGAAGCAGAGGCGGGGCACTTCAAAGTCTAGAGATAGACTAGAATATCTCCATACCAAGGGTTCGAAGATGCTATCAAAAACATATCTCCTTGAATAGTCAATTCTTCAGGCACAACATCACCTGAATTGACCGGAAGTTCCAAAATAAGTTCTGTGAAGACTAGTGACTTTTTGGATTTTGCCGAAACGAAATCTAAGTCAAATTCCTAGAGGACGACTATCCATATATTGATCTTTCCACCTATTACTCGTCGTGTCAACACGTATTGAAATGGATTCACAATGGAAATGACGATGGTCTTGCGAAAAAGAACATAATGACAGAACCGTTGAATAGCATGGACTACTGCCAATGCAACTTTTTCGATATGAGAATAATTGAGTTCTGGTCTGACGAGGCCTCAGCTCGGGTAATAGATCACATATTCTGAGAGAAAATAATCTTCCTGAACTAAGACCATGCCGATGGTTGACTCTGTTGCAGCCAAGTATAATAAGAAATCTTTGTTATAGTTGGGTGGCCAAAGCAGAGGGGTAGTTGTGAGGGCATGTTTCAACACTTCGAAGGAGCATTGAGTGACATCATCCCAATGAAAAGGAACATCTTTCTTAAGTAAGCACATAAATCCCTTCGTGATCTCGGAATAGTTGGCGATGAAATGCCTCAAAAAGTTCTCCTTGCCCTGTAGACTCTGAAGTTGAGGGATTGTGCATGGGGGAGGCAACTGAACTATTTCCTCAACCTTCAAAGGATCGTCCATGATCCCTTTTGTTGACACTACAAAACCTAACAAACGTCTTGATGTTATGCAAAAGCTACATTTGTTTGGATTCAAGCGAATCCAAAAGTAGAGACATCGCTCAAAGATAAGTTGGAGGTGCATGGGATGATCCGTTCTCTTGCGAGATCGAGATGCTAAATCGTCTAAATAGGCCTCGACTATATGCTTGATATCATGGAAAGAAAAAGACATGGCCCGCTGGAAGGTAGCTCCAGCATTTTTGAGACCAAAAGGCATCTTACGATAGGCAAATGTACCCCATGGACAAATGAATGCAGTTTTGTGTTGGTCTTTGGGCTTGATTTGTATTTGATTATATCCCAAAAAACCATCCATGAAAGAAAAGACCTCGCAACTTGCACATTCATCAATTATCTGGTCAATGAATGGTGTGGGAAAATTATTTTTTGGACAGGCCTTGTTCAAATCATGGAAGTCCGTACATACGCGAATTGTGCCTTGTTTCTTGTTGACCGACACAGGATTTGACACCCATTGGGTCAAATGGATAGGATAGATAAAATTGTCTTTGAGTAGCTTCTTGACTTCAACCTTAATGGCTGCTACTTTCTTGGGATTAACTGGACGAAGATTCTGCCAAACTGGCTTGGCATCCAGATAAGTTGTGATTTCATGTTCAACTATTTTTGGATCAATGCTTGGCATTTCCTCATAAGACCAAGAAAAAACATCGCGAAATTATTTAAATAAGTCTATGTAGATTTTAATCTCTTCGGGGGAACAGTCAACTCCAACGAAAACATTCTCCATGATGCCAGGGGTTCTGGAGATATTAATCGGTATAGTTTCAGTGATAGTTGCCATATTACCCTCAGCATAAACCTCATGTGTAGCTAAGGGATTGATAGGACAAGACATATCTCCAGTCATAGTCAAGGTGAATTCCCCTACTTTGATTCTTATTAACTCCGGGAGGAAGTATGATCTATGATGGAGATCGTCCCAGGGTTTGTCCGGACTAGTCATTGCTTCAATGATTGCTTCTTCTGAGGGCAAGACAAATTCTAATGAATCGGTACTAGTGAGGGAACCTTGAGCCCAAATAGGCTCTTGGATCGGGTCTAACTCTTGTGCAGGAGTCGGATCTATGTCGGTTGAAGCTTTCTGGACTAAAAATTACATTGCCTCTACTATGGACAAGGGCATGGACATACCATTGTGCCTTGTCCCTTCCATTGTGGCCAATGGGGAAGGAAGAATCCATGGATAGTTGAAGTAAGTCATGCGAAATGATGAAACTTGGAAAATCTCAACCTTATGGTGGTCTGATATGAACTTGGCATCACCTTGAGGGGGCGGGTAATCGAAGGTACCCATCAAAGATGGGCACAAACCAACCCCTACGTTGACAACGCCCGGTTGGGGATTATCAATCATCTGGACCGCGGATGCCCCCAATGAAGGGTCAGGTCTGGAGAAGGACAATTGATCAATGGTCATAATCCGACCTTCATGTGGAGACAAAAAGACCTAAAAAACTGTAGCAACCACTGCTTGCATGGCATAAGTCCAACTCCTACCTAACAAGAGATTGTAGTCGAGGGATGCGTCGACTACTTCTACCTCGACACACACGGTCTTCCCTCCTAATTGAACAGGGAAAGAGGGGATGATGGCATGTGGTCGGAATGAATGAATGTCAAAAGCGGTAAGAATCATAGGTGACAGAGATAAAAAGTGTTGGCCAATGGCCTTCCAACATGCCAATGACATGACGCATGTTGAGGCGCCCTCATCCACCACTGTGCAGAAAATGTTCCACATAAAAATTTTCATGGGGTAAGCCACTACTATTTGAAATGCTACATGGTAAGGGAGACGAGGTTTTAAGTCAGTTGTATCTAGTATGATTGTACTTGGATTACAAGTCTTGGTGAATCCTAAAGCTGCTAACAAAGATTTCCTCTGGGAAGGGAAGCTCTGGAGGACCTCCAAAGTAGACATCGCACAAGGGGTTTGAGATAAATCCTCCACCAAAGAATAGTTCTGGGCAACACTTGCATTTGGGATGTGAGAAGATTTCTTGAACGTGCCTTTTGGGATGCGAGTCATTGTTTCTCCCAAAGGCTTCTCGATCTGGAGAGGAAGATATGGGATTTCATTTTCTTTTCCTTTCTCAGAGGTGCTTTCCTTACTATAGTCATGTTCTCTAGTCGATATAAAAGCATCACCTTTCATCATATACACATTCGTGGATGTAGGGTTGTTCGAAGATGGAGAGGGTCCTTGACTATCCCCTTCCGCGCTTGTAGAGGCTTGGGTTAGGTTTTTCCCATGTTGGAAAGGATTCGTTAACACAGTAGGCTATTGCTATGTCACAAAATTTTGGGCCTCTGCAACCTGAGGACGCTAGTGGGTCGGGTGGTCTTCCGTGCACAGGTTACACTGATACCTTGCCTTTCGTTTCTCAATGTTTCCCTCACCAGAATTATTAATGGGTTTGTTATCCCCCTTACCCTTCTTTCGTCATTTTTTCTTTCCATCAAGTTGTTGGGTGGCCTTTGGATTTGTCGATTGCACTATGTGTACATCCAACGTTTGGGTAGGGGGAGAAGTTGAAACAATAGTTTGGTTGGCCGTTGTATGTTGTATAAACAATTGTTGCATTTGTTTTGTCAGTTGTTCAACGGGCTTGGTTTGTGTTGAACCTACAATACCATCGGCATGTGGTCCAACTCTCTGTCTAGTTTTATCAAGTATGGATCAAGGTGCATTGGGAAAAAACTCGTACAGTAAACCAGATTGAGAATAAATTATCTCAAGCTATTGAACTCTCATGATGGCATCTTCTTTGAAAAACACTCCCGACGTTACGATGTCTTTGGATAGTTGTGGGACCAAAGACTTAAGGAACTACTCAAGCAGGAATGCTGGTGGGACTGGTACCTTAATTAAACTCTTCTGGCATCTCCACTCTTGGATGTGGTCAGAGATATGGTCTTCTTTTGTCTATTCAAAATTGGCCAACAATTCTATGCTGGCATCGTATCTCACAGGTAATTGAAAATGATTTAGGAATTCCATTGTCAATTTTTCGAAGGAAGAATATCTCGAGCAGTTGAGCGCGATGTACCATTTCACGACACTCTCGATGAGAGTGTGTTGAAACAATCACAATTTCACAGAGTCATCTTTCAACGAATTAGACGAACACCAAATATGGAAGGTGGTCACTTGATCCCTTGGATCTTCATTAGGCTTGGCCTCGAACTTTGGTATGTTCGAAGGTAATTTCGTCGGCACAGGAGGTGTTACCCATGATTTTGGTCATCTTGATGGTGTATTGACAATGCTGTACTCAAACTCCTAACAAGAACTTTCTCCTAAGAAAAGTGGCATTCATTTCCTTCCAGAAAACATATTTTTAAAGAGAGTTCGCAGGCTACTTATAGCCTAGGGTGCGAGAATGACCCATTCTCGCAGGCCACCTTCAACTAGGGTGTGAACTTCTCGCACTGTGATCTATACCTAGGCTGTGAACTTCTCGCACTATGATCTATACCTAGGGTGTGAACTTGTTCTCAAGATTGGAAAAAGGAAGAAGTCTCGAGGGTTCTAGAAGGGAATTGTTAAGAACCAAACATCAATATAGCATATAAAAACCTCAGGAAGAGTACTCAACGCCTTGAAAAGAGATAATTTCAGATAATAAGCCTCTTCGAGGGGGAAACCTTCTTTTACCCCACTTAAATGTTCAAGTACAAGATGATTCAAAATGAAAATGTCTCCTTGGTATATATAGGAGACTAGGAGGTATAATTACAAATAATG
>ML780909.1:521734-539947 GCA_009831015.1 Picea engelmannii
GTGGCATGTTGGCCAAGTATCACTTTTGAACCTTGATTTTGAGGTGGTTCTGCTAGACAATATTTCTTCTGTTGTATCTCCCAAGTTTTGGCCCTTCTGGGTATGAAACTTTATCTTATGTATTTCTCTGATATTTCTTCTCTACAATGCCACAAGTCTTATCAAAATTGGATGTGCCAAGTGGAATTTACAGTAGCTTTCCCACAACTTGCGAATTTTTGGCCTTTCCAGGAGATCTCACTTGTATAGTGTGCCCCGCACCAAATAATTGATATAAAATTCTGAAACTCACACCCAAAATACTACAGACTGTCCAAGATCCAATGCAACCAGTCCCACACAATTTTGATATTCTAGAAAGAAGTTATGATTGTTTCACCTAGAACACCTTCTTGAGACTAGTCAATAGGACTAGTCAGATACCCTATCTTACATAGGGTGTATATACAAATTTAAGATGACCCAGAAGCTGAAATTTTTACCACAGATACATTACCAATTTCTGTAAATGGCCTCTGGAGTTCAGGGTCTGAAACGTTACCGAATTTTTTTATATCAAAATGTCCACAATGACTCATTTCAGGATGATTCCAGAACCCTATCTTGTACAGGTTTTATCTCCGAAATTATAGGGCCTCAGGAGCTGAATTTTGAACCCAACGTACCTTGATCCGTATTCTAAATATCCTCCAAGACGTTCCTTCTGAAACATTGTAGAAAAAAAGTTATAGTGAAAATTCCACAGTGTCTCAGATGTAGCAGCGAAACCTCAAGACCTTGAGCTCTGATACCATATGTTAAGAACCAAACATCAATATAGCATATAAAAACCTCAAGAAGAGTACTCAACGCCTTTAAAAAGAGATAATTTCAGATAATAAGCCTCTTCGAGGGGGCAACCTCCTTTTACCCCACTTAAATGTTCAAGTACAAGATGATTCAAAATGAAAATGTCTCGGTATATATAGGAGACTAGGAGGTATAATTACAAATAATGGCCTAAAGCCGACATAAATATAATAACATTACTAATATAAATTACAACTAATGGCCTAAATCCGACATAAATAAAATAGCATTACTAATCTAATATGCCCCAATTAAGGGGTAATGAGCCAATATTAGGGCTTAACAGGAATCTTCTAGAAAATGGGTTGGCATTCGAATGGTTATCATTTTACTGGTTTCCCTGATTTGGTGGGATCATTCTCATCCATGTAACCATCTCATCCTCTCCTATATATTGATAGGATTCTCATGGAAAAGGTTAAGAAAGATTAATTGAAGAATTGGTGAAGGAATTGTTTGAAGAACCTAGCTTGAACAGAAGCTTGGAGACTCTACTAGGTCTATCAAGAGAAATTGGATCTTCTTCATGCAAGGACCGAGCAAGTGTGTGTTGGAACTAAGAGTCACCGAAAGGAAGCTTGTGACATCAAGGCGATCAGGTTGTATCTTCTACTTTCGATTAATATGATACAACGACATGTCCCTTTCCCATAAAGTCATTCTTAATTTCTTATGTAATTCTTTGATCATATGCATAAGTTGACGATTGAATACATTTTTCTATATTCACTTTGGTTGGTTTGTGTCACCTTGGTCTTGACTTCACGAGAGCACCGGAGAAAAGCAGGAGCAAAAAAGACCCTAGGAAGCGATACAAAGGTATGTTACTTGTTCCTCCTTACTAGCTAATTCAATGGTCATAAATTAGGGAAAGAGTCATGTCCTGTCCTGTTTTGTTCTAGATCCAGGTGGATCTAGGGAGATCTGTTAGTGTCCGCACCTACCAATTAGTCCGATAATAGGAGGCCAATGTGGATCGTGATAGATGGGGTCATTCAACAATCTTGTCAATTCTGGAAAATGTAAAGTTGCCAAGAAAGGTAGTTTTGGTTGTTGTTGATGATAACCATGGAAAAAGGGGCCTGGAGTTTGACTAGCACTAGGTTGCCAGGAAAAGTTGGATTGTTGGTCGGGGTTCTAGTAAAAACCATGGCCATGACCAGTGTACGGATTCTATGTGTGAGGAGACATCATCGGTTGATTCCCAAAATAGGACGTAGATGGTTGGGCGTGCATTACATTCGAAGGACTTTGGAAAGGGTTACCCGATGCCGATCCCATGGGCATAGGCATAGCACCTTGTCCGGGGTTTCATTGGTTGTGAAAGGAATTTCCCCAGATCGACATTCCTGACAAGGGAACTGATCCTTGCCAAGAATTCCAAGGTCCTGATGTGGAAGAAGTTCTTGGGTTTGCCCCCTATGCATGGATAGTACCCTGCATAGGATTAGGTTGGCCATAACTAGGGTTGCCCCCAGTCGGGAAAAAATCTGACAAGAAAGCATTGTTACCAAATGCACCGAAAAAAGAAAATGGTGTCGACCCTACCGGCATATTATGAGAAGGTGGTCCTTGACTCCCTACTCCAATTGAACTATGGTGTGTGTTTGGCCCGACAGATTGCTGGAGGGTACCACCGAGTGAAGGGGATGAAGGAGGTATATGAACTTCCCTATAAGGGAAAGTGTTAAAAGGAGTTGAAGTTCCCCCCATGGGTCCTTGCAGAGGAGCGTTAGAGCTCCCTACACCTAGACCTAAAGTCTACAAAGTGGAGTAGGATAGTACATGACTTGTACCTGATCTAGGCATCCCATATGAGAACAAAGGGCCTATTGCACTCTATGTGAAAGGAGCAGTGGCTGTCACCAAAGATTGGATTGGACCACTGCACGAGGTAGAGGCAGTCGAGACTATGGTGGCTCAGACTAGTGATGGTGGGGTAGGAGGTGGAACACCCCTTGTGACGACAACCGTGGTGGGAATATCAGGATTCCCAGAAGAAGAGACAGGATTTTCCTTCATTACCGTCCTATTTAAAGGTTCTGAAAGGTCCTTTAACAGAGGTTCGTAAGGTGTGATTTCTGGTGACCCGGTCACTTCAAAAGACCCTTGTTGGTCTAGCTTTCGCCTTAGCGGTGGTGGGGCTGGCTCCAGTGTAACTTGTGGCAGGCCAAGAAGCCTTCGTGACCGGGAGAGCTTGTGATCCTCCACTATGTGAAAAGATCAAAGACACACTAGGGATTTCTATTCGTTCAAAAACAACACACACTAGGAAAGTCCCTATAAGATAAAACAAGCAAACACTAAACTAGTCGGAAGAACAATTACAACAACCAACACTAGAGAAACTTACCGGTGCAAGTGAAAATCGAACACAGAAGCACCCTCCAGGTATACTCTACAAATCACGGCTCGATGTTTGTCCTAGGTATCGTGGTATACTCCCGCAGTCACCTTTGTATGTCCCTAAAACCAATAGGAAACTAGGTTTCCAACGCGCGAACATTCACCAGGCAGGTAGATTCGACAGTCGGGTAGACCACAATGAGTAGGGTATCAAGCCCGAAACCTGTCAAGGGTATCGAAATAAAGTGGTCCGAAAGAAAATTGAGGACCTCGAATGGATTTGAAACCCACGAAGCTCTATGACAAATGCAATCAATGGAATCCCAAGACAATCCCTCTATATGTGTTTTCCATTACGATTGGTCCGGATTTGGAGGGGTTATCTCCGTTGCCTTTCCGCACGCGACCTTGTTTTTATCCCTTGTGGTAGAGGGGGGTCCCAGATAACTTTCACAATACTGGACTTTTATCACTCCCTAGCTCAGACTCGAATGTTTGATTTAATGGCCTTGAAGAGTTTCCTCTCCAGCCTAATTCAAGGCCCTAACCCTAAACTAGTTGGTTGACCCTACAAACACAAAAAGTATAATTAATTTTAGATTTAGCATTAATTTTTATGGCTTGTCTTAAGTCAAAGGTTATGAAAGTGAAACTAGTGATGTTTGAAAGACGAAAGAAAAATAAACAGAAAGTTGGAAACAAAATAACTTCTTCTTGACTCAAATATTAATCAACTTTTGAAAGTAAAATTTTCTAAGATCTTTGAACAACAAAATCAAAGAAGGATTGCACTCGAATATGAGCTACTTATCATCTAAGTAAATCATCAAGAACTTATGAAAGCAAAGACTTTTCCTGGTTACTAATGCAAACCAACACTATTTAACCAAACAAAGAAATAAAAGTTTTTTTTATTTTTTTATTTGAATGCTCACAAAGGAAAAAGGAAAAATATCAATAGGTAAAGACCAAGAAAAATTTTGGCCTAAGTGTAGATCACAAAGAGTCACTTTAAAAATAACACACAAGCAAATTAAAAATGGACTCTCACACTTGTCTAAAAACCCTATAAAAAGAAAATTTTGAGGAAAACTTCTTAATGAAAAAGAAAGCTATTGTTGTGATGAAACCTAAGTTATTGACCGCTATTAAAGAGACCCAAAAACCTAACAAGTATAACTCTTGACAAAGGAAAGGATGATTGCCTCACCTTAAACAAAAATTTTCTCCATGGGCACGCTGTTGACATTTCAACAGCAAGCGTGTGCACGCGAGTTGTGTAAAGTCAGGGTGCGTGTAGACCTTATACAGGCCGCGTGTACTTCTGAAACTCTAAAAAATGAAAGGACAAGCAATCAAGCCCAGGAAGAGACTACTGGTACTGAGAACAAGAATCTCTTGAAGACTCAGACACTTACTTTGACAGATAAAAGAAAACAATTAAAGGAAAACTTCATAGAACAAACCAATCTGAGGCAAAACCTAAGCTATAGACTGCAAACAACAAAGACTAGAATGAGTTCCAGAAAACCCCTGAGAAGGATTATTTCTGACAGGGGAGAGGATGACTGCCTCTCTAGAAGAAATTTTTTGGAATCATACACGTGACTGACACTTCCTCAGCTAGTGTGTACACACGGGCTGTGGGAAGGTAGGGTGCGAGTACACGTGTTCAGACCTTATACAGGCCACATGTACCTCTGTGGGTCTCAAAAAAAAATGTGGTGAAGCAAAGAAATAGAGATAACTGGTATGGAAGACCAAAATCTTTGTTAGCTCAGAGTTTTGCATAAAATTTAAAAACAAGGAATGAACCCAGTTCTTAAAAATACCCAAGAAAAAATATTCCCAGAAACCCTAGAGATCCCCAGAATGGTCACCAATTATGTTGTGGGTGGGAAATCCCTCCTACGGACTAGCACTAAGGGTTTTTATCATGCATGCAGAAATGAACTAAATATTCTTACTTCTTACTATCATCCCATGCCTAAACCCCCATCACTCATATGTAAATACAAGGCTCAAGAGATTAAGTTGACGTACCTTATTTTTCGTGTTTGATGTCGATCCCTTTTCACGCTTGGTCGTTCTTTGACTGTAGCTCTCCTCCCAACGCTGACCTACATTCACAAAAGACAAACAAATAACTCCACATGCATTTGATCTATGAACCAATGGGTTAGATATTTAATCAATCATGCAATCAATATTCAAATAATGACAATCTCATATGGCGGGATGGGAAAAAAAACTCTTTTATTAACTTCACAATGATACCTTACAATGATAAAGTTGGCTATTGCTCCTCGATCCTGGTCTCGGGCTCTTCTTCCACTGTCTTCCAACTACTTTTCTCTATACTTCTCTTTGCACAAGGATGGCTAAAGGTTGGGACAAAGGGAATGCCCAATCGGGTATAGTTTCTTTACTATGATTTTTCTCCTTTCAAATGGGACCCCTACCCCTTATTTTATAGGTTAGAGGGAGCTAGGTATTCGGTCGAATGACTGGCCATGCATGGCCGAAAGGTTTAGTTAACTTACCCAAATCTATGTGTTCCATCAACAACTTTCCTTTTTTCATGCTTTTGTAGGTACATGTGGGTTGTATTGGGTTCGCTAGCGTGTACACGCATGCAGTAATGGAGCAGGGCACGTGGACCTTTATAAAAGGGGTTTTTAAGAAGAGTTTCTCAGTAGTATTTTAGCAAAGAAGGAATATGAGATGTCCTGATGCCAGGTAAGCATGTTTGGTTCAAATTAGGGTTATAACATGGATGTTGATGTGGCTTTCTAGATCCACATGGAACACCAAGTTGGCACCATTTCAATCCTTTGGCCTCCCCGACCCTTCCTTGTCAACCGCTACCTTCTTATTTATCTTCTATCTCCTCTCCCTTATATCTCTTTCCCCTTACATTGGCCTTAGAATTTAATAAAAAAATAGTATTTTATAGGCTCCACCTGCCCAACTATCACACCTTCAACCCCAAATGGGAGATGGGTCTCACCTTGACTATCAAACTTCCACATGGCATCTCTTCATTGGTCTCGGGGATGAGTTGGTCCCATCTCGCATCCCTTTTTCTTTAGATGCATGAAATTGTACCCACTCCAAATATAATAGATGATATCATGGCATGGTCAATGACTCTCAACAATTTGGTATCATCAACTTGTGTGAGGGTTAACAACCCTCCATGATGTGATAGTGGTTTCACCCATGATACGTGGTGTATTCCCATTGTCTTCACATCACCAAAATACTTTTGGAAAACTACCTTTCTACCATGTGATACCACTTATGGTATCTCTCAATACCACCTCACCTATGTGGTACCACATTATCCCAAGACCCGCCACTATGCAATGCCACCGGTTTTCCTACGAGCACCGTAAACCCCCAACCTTTCCACCGTGGCCTTCCAATGTGGAGATGATCAAATGATGGAGATGCAAGAAGATATATGGTTGAGGTTCATTTTGCATGGTGAAGTTTTTGGGAGGTTAATGAAACCTCATGATGTGATACCACTTACCTCTAAATAATATGTGGCACCCTTTAATTGGTTTCGCATCATCAATATATGTTTCCAAAACCACTCCTTTGACATGCAATACCACCAACAGTTTCAGTTAATACTATGGTCTATCACCCCACCTCGGGGGCCTGACACCTCACCACCAGACCTATGACTATTCCATCATATTCCACCATGTCACCACTACCATGTCACCTCCATGTTGCCTCCACGTCACTCCTAACATCATATATGAAAAAATGCCCAATTTTTTTCAAAATTGCACAATTTCCAATTTTTTTCATAGGATTCCATGGAAACTCTGAATTTGAGATTCATGTGGCCATTTTCATCCTTGTGCATGTAAATTCATATATTTCACCTAAAACACGACACTTCTATGTCAATTTTTCAATGAATTCTACTTCAGAAATTGGGGCTTTTCCCAATTCCACCCAATTTCCCCATGGTTGCATTGTAATGTCCATAATTTGACCCATTAAAGGCCCAAAATGCTCAAAATGATCTGAAAATTGGGGATTATAACCCATGTTCTTAATTCCCTCATATTACTCCAGAGATTTCCCAAAATCCTACTTAGAAAATTCTCTCAAACACTTTGTAGACATTCTCTGAACTTTTTCAACTGCAATTTTATCTTTTGTGAGCTGACAAATGGCCCATGCAAGCTCAGCATTGAACATATAGCTATGATACCATAATGTATCATCCCCATACATCTAGGTTGAGCCACGCCTTCCAAAAATTTTCCTCTAATACTATTTAATAACTAAATGCCCTGCATATGAACACAATTATGCAGTTCTACAACAAATAAAATATATATATATATATATATATATATATATATATAAACAAACACACACACACATGCACACACAATTACAACATAACATAATTGATGCAAGAGGATCCAGGAATGCTCATAGAGGTCCAAGAGGATCTGAAATGCTCACAGGGATCTAGGAAGGGTCAGATGTAACATCCCCAACATCCAACTGGGCTATGCCACGTAAAAAATTTCGAACTGTATACAAATTAAAATATATACACACATAAAATCTTGTGGAACTTTATATATATAGCTTAAAATAGAAAAGTACATTCTGCAAATGCACAGATTCATATCGAAAAATAATAAAAAAATACACATGAAACCACACATAGGGAAAACCCATAAAAATAAATGCATAAATAATAATGAAGCATGTAATTTAACACACAATTGACACTTATCTTGGTAATAAAATCACCAACTGTGTGCATACGTTCCACAAAACTCCCAACCTTAGACCACGCTACTCATCACTCTTGGCAGTGGGTCACCCCCGAGATGGGAATAAACTCCACCTGAGTAAAGGGATTCCTAACCAGGATAATGTATCCCAAACAACAAGAAAGACTCTGTCACAGGTGTCAACTCAAACAAACAGCCTACAATCCCTCATTCCCCACATGCCTCTCCCACCCTGGGAAGTGTTACCCTTCTCTGCTCAACAATCCTTCAGCTCCCCCACTTCCTTTCTGGGCTTCAACAATAGGTTGTACAGGAAGTTTCAAAGCCATGTAGGTGCATTTTGGCACCTTTGGGAAATCAATTCCCAACAATTCTCTCACCCAAAGAGAATTTCTCATGGGCCTGATAACCCGCCTCTTCAGTATCCCAAGGGCTTGGAAACCCACTTCTTTAGTCCAACTCCCAAGCTAACCAGGTATAGATACAGGTATAGGTACAGATACAGGTATAAGTATGGATACAGGTACAATGATAGGAAGGTACGAAGGACAGCTGAATGAGTGAGTGAATGATGATGGAACGATTGGGAAAATGAACTAAGTCCAAACTATATGTATGCATGTTCCCAACTTGACACTTGTCATGTTGAGAACCACTTTGGTCCACTTGTCCCAATCCTTATTGTTAATATTATGGTAGCTGCGGGAGGTATTCTCCTCCACATGTAAACTCGACGAGAATAGAAGACTCCGGAAAGCAAGAGAAAACCCTAACGAGTTGGCTAATAACCCTAGAAGTCTTGTCGGCTCAAGAAGATAATTTATATTAGGTTATTAGCCTCCAAGAGAAGAAGTCGACCAGAAATAATAATAATATACTGAACAGACGCATATCCATAAGGAGAAGTCAACCCCAATAAATCTGGCAGAACCAGTATAAATACAGGGTGCCAGTTCTCATTTGACACATCTCAGAATTGCAGAGAGCAACTGGTGCTCACTACAATTCCCAGTTTGGTGCGCACGTGTGGAGGAGAGCTGCAGGTGCAACTGCTACAACAACCAGTCTTGGGTGTTGACTTGGACTATCTCTTGGCTAGGGTTTGGACTATCTGATCAGCTATTGTTGGTGCACTATCCTTGGAGGAAGATGCACTACACCTTGTTTGGCTATCTAGTCTAGGGTTTGATTCCAGAGTAATTCTCATTCAAGGTCAAGGTGCTCGAAGGGTGGCTTCAACCTATGGTTGGGTGACGAGGGTATTGTCAATGGTAAAACGAGCACACAATCTTCTATATTCTAACAGGTTATGGGCCCACGACTCCTTCATTCAATCTAAACACTAGAAGGAAACATAGCCGCTAGGATATTGAGCTTGTTGAGGAACTATTGCTAGGGTTACTGGCAGAAGCAAATCCCAAGACACTACCACTAGGGTTACTAGCAGGAGCAGTTGCAGAAACCCTAAACCTCTTATTGAGGAACCTTAAGTGAAGATATTGACCTAATATCTGGACAAATCAGTGCACCCTAGCCTAGCGCATCTCCTGATACTCTCAGGAAGCCAAGACATGAAGTTTGAATTTCTGGTCAAATCTAGGTTTTCACCAAGTCAAGCAAGCCATGACTAACTCTATGAAGTCTGAGAACAAGTTAGATGGAGCCTCTAACTTCATAGCGTGGAAGAAAAGGATTGACCTCATCCTTACCAAGAATAAAGTGTTGGATATCGTGAAAGGAAAGATCGTGAAGCCAAAATTTGAAGAAGGAAAAGAGAAGGAACCACAGAACGTTGCAACTACGGAGAAGTTCAAATATGTTGACATCAATTCCATGAGTATCATAGTGGATTCTATAAAATACCACTTGATACCCTACATCTCCCATATTGACTCATCGAAGAAGATGTGCGATGCCCTAACAAGTCTCTTCTCAGTCAGAAACATTAGACAAGTTATGAGTATGAAGAATGAGCTCCGTAACATGAAGATGAATGATGACGACAACATAACATCATACTTTGTAAGGATCTCCCAGTTAAGAGATCAACTACAAGCTATTGAAGAGATCACTTCGGAAAATGAATTGGTGAACATAGTACTTAATGGTCTTCCCAAGACATGGGATGCATTTTTTGCTAGCATGAATACAAGGAAGGAGTATCCGACATTTGAAGAACTTTGGACTTGTTGTGCTCAATAAGAATCAAGGATCAATGCAAAGGAGAAACCCCAAAAGAAGTACGATGATCAAGCTTTCACAGCAAGATTCAAGAACTTCAGGAACAAAAGGAAGTTTGGTTCAAGGAGGAAGCCAAATCAAGAAAAAGACATTTCATAAGTGCAATGCTTCAACTGTCAAAAGTATAGTCACTACAAGAATCATTGTCCCAAGCTAAAGAAAAGGATGGAGAAACACGAAGCATTGATTGTCGAAGAAAAGGAACCTACAAAGAACACTAAGCAGGATGGAAGAGACTTCTTCTTCTAAAGGTAACAAAACTCTTCTTACTTCTTGTATATATCTTGTTTGCATTGTCTCTGTACATATCTTGTATATCTATCTCTTGGAAGATAATGTGTTCCAAGAAGAACTATACCTATGGAAGAACAAAAAGATAAGAATGGATATCATTAGATAAATACACATGAAAGGATGAAATACAAATCATGTGGAAGATATTGCAAGATAAGCCGAATCAATCATGAAGAGACTTAGAAGAAGCAAAGACAGAAATAAGTCAACAATCGAGAGGAAATTGGAAAAGGACTTATGACATTTTGTATAAGACAACAAGATGGAAGCATGGAATCTATTAGACAAGAGAGCCAATTATATATTGCAGAAGATAATAAGGATGTAGATGGAAGCGTGGAATCTGTTAGATGGAGGGAGCCGATTATATGCACTCATACATGAAGCAAGGATTAGGAGGGAGCTAATCCTATGATCCATTGAAGGTGATGAAGTATATATCCATGATAGTAGCCATGAAAGACAGTACATATTCTTCAAAGAGAAGCCTTAAAGTATCCTTGGTTGTCCATCCACATTCGTGATCCTATGATGGAATCTTTAGGGCATGGAATCTATAAGAAAATCCATGGACCCGAGAACTAAAGAAACACATGAAGATTCCAAGAAAGAAAGAGAAGCCAAAACAACCAGTCATTGTCTCAAGAATCACAATATTGTTAGCTTGGTATAAACTCAATAAAATAAATCAAGTAGAGGAACTAAAAGTCATGATGAAGAACAATGTATGGAAGACTTATGAATGAAATCATTGCGAGATCCAAAACTAGAGGTTCTCCCAGATGGAGGGAGAAGACTATGATGATTACTTGTTCCAGTAAACCAGACTTATCTCTACATGAGTCATTATATCATCCACAACATCCATGAGTTGGAGTTCTACATTAGATGAATGCAAAGAATGTTCTCCAGAGAAATTGAATAAAGAACAATCTCAAGACTTTGAGGCTTACCAGAAAGAGACCCTTGTATGTAGATAGAAGAAGATAACTTGGTGGAGAACCTCCAGTACACACCAGAAGTGTGGTGAAGATTTCCTATAAACATCAATATGATTACTCAGTAGATCAAATCTCATGATGACAGAAGAAGTGCCACATGGATATGTTCCATTTTTCCAACAATGATATACTCTATTATTCATATCTACATGAAGCATTCACAGTGTTCTAGACTAAAGCACAATTGAAATCAAGCTTTACATTATCCATAATGAAATCTAGAAAGGAGAAAATTATTCTCCAATACATATCTCCATAGATGAGCAAATAAGAAGACATTTTCGTAAAACTTCTATCCAAGATGAGAGAGTTTGCGTACTCAAGCTAGAACTCATGGAAACAACCTCATTCTTATTGGAAAAGGAATAAATGACTCTCCAAGTTAGTAGGGAGCACTGAAAACATTATTGAAGACATTCATCTTTAAAAATTGAAAAATAGTCCATCTTGGACAAATTCTTTCTTGTTCAGAAAGTGGATTGAGACTTTTGACGGACAGTCACTTTCCATTGTGGTTAACATGGGAAGTAGTCTGATTGCTAATGTATCATAGACAACGACTTCCCATTGTGGTTAACATGGGAAGTGGTCTAGGATAGTCTCTCTTCTTGAGGGTTACTTAAGAAGACTGGCCCGCCTCGCCGGACAACGATTTCTCATTGTGGTTAACATGAGGAATGGTCTATTTTGGAGGTTGATACAGGACAATCTTTTCCTCTTGTGGTTAATAGAGGAAATGGTCTGTACAGTCATTCCTTAGGGTTTATACATTCTCTCTAGGGTGCACCTTGATTAGTGTAGGAGGAATGGCCCAGGGTGGGGAATGGTCTAGGCTTAGCAATCAGGGACATACATTCCTTAGGGTTTATACATTCTCTCTAGGGTGCACTTTGATTAGTGTAGGATGAATGGCCCAGGGCAGGGAATGGTCCAGGCTCAGAAGATAGGACAGTTATTCTTCCTTGCTTGAGAAGAATGGTCTAGATATCTCATTATTCAACTCCGAGGCATATATTCTTTCAGATCTCACAAATGTGAGTGAAAGATTGGCCTAGATAATTCAATTTATATCATAACATTGTTTTTGTGTAGGTTTCTATCAGATGTTTGTTATGAATACTATATGACAGTAGATGTAGACTACTATGGTGGATATGTTTCACCGTTCATGAGGCAGATATTCTTTCAGAGCTCACAGATGTGAGTGAAAGATTGGCCCAGATAATTTAGTTTATATCATAACATTGTTTCTATGTAGGTTGCTATTAGATGTTTGTTATGAAAACTGTATGACAGTAGATGAAGACTATTGTGGTGGATATGTTCCACTATTCGTAACTATACGTTGCTGATCAAGTAATTGTGTGTTACTTGGTGTGGTAGTGAACCACTAGATTGTATTTATGTACTACTATGGATAGACACAGTTGTGTTCTATTTTTATTCTAATTGCCTTGAAGACTATCAACAGTTTATTGGAGATCATCAACATCCAGAAGAATGATGAACAAAGATTTTCCAGATGGAAAACGATTCAGAGCATTTACTCTTATAGATTATAAGAATGTCTCTTGTATCACTCTATGGTAGGAGTGACTTATCCAACATCATGTCTAATTACTCAGATGAAGTATGGTTTCGAGAGATGATGCAGTTGATGGTGATGGTGATGCTCATGATCTAGTCATGATCTAGTCTAGATGACTATATTGATGCTACTAGGTAAATGGTATGTCTTTTGTGCTCAAGACCATTACCTGTAATACCTCCCTAGATAGGAGGGAGTGTTAATATTATGGTAGCTGCAGAATGTATTTACCTCCATGTGTAAACCTGACGAGAATAGAAGACTCTGAAAAGCAAGAGAAAACCCTAATGAGTTGGATAATAACCCTAGAAGTCTTGTCGGCTCAAGAAGATAATTTATATTAGGTTATTAGCCTCCAAGAGAAGAAGTCAGCCAGAAATAACAATAATATATTGAACAGACACATATCCATAAGGAGAAGTCGGCCCCAGCAAATCTGGCAGAACCAATATAAATACAGGGCGCCAGTTCTCATTTGACACATCTCAGAATTGCAGAGAGAAAATGGTGCGTACTGCAGTTCCCAGTTTGGTGCGTACGTGTGGAGGAGAGTTGTAGGTGCAACTGCTACAGCAACCAGTCTTGGGTGTTGGCTTGGACTATCTCTTGGCTAGGGTTTGGACTATCTGATCATCTATTGTTGGTGTGCTATCCTTGGAGGAAGATGCGCTACACCTTGTTTGGCTATCTAGCCTAGGGTTTGCTTTCGAAGTAATTCTCAGTCAAGGTCAAGGTGCTCGGAGGGTGGCTTCGGCCTATGGTTGGGTGACGAGGGTATCGTCAATGGTAAAACGAGCACACAATCTTCTATATTCTAACACTTAGAACTTAGGATAACATAATTATCCATACTTTATACTTTAAGGAATATTAATATAATATTCCTTTTTGGCTTAATCTCCCTAGCTTAGCCCCTTATCCTTAACTTTTACCCCTCCCTTTCCCTAACTAGTGGAGTTTAGTCCCCCATACTCTTTTATCATGGTCAGTCTACACACAACAATGTATTATATTAATGATAATACATATACAAAAATAGGCTCATTGGCCTTCAACATATAGGCTCTCCGGCCTAATTCAACACATAATCCTCCTAGATTATAATAATTAGCTCACCAGCCTATAAAACACAACATATACACAAAGGCTCCCTGGCGTCGAAATTGTGCGCACTTAAGTTTGTTGCACGCGGTATCCTATAATATTCACACTTCATCATTTTAGTGTGCAGTACATGTTCACACTACACCATGAAAGGTGCATGCAAAAATGATATCAAACAACTCACCATCTTAAGTAAATTTGCATTTACATTTACAATTGGGGTTTGGCCTAGGGGTATTACATCAGAAAAGATCAATATTCAATTGTCTCAAAATTTTGATAAAAAGGACTCATTGCGACGAGCTCATCGTCATATTTCCAATGGTGCAAATGGAAATTCAAATTTAGTTTGTATGCAAAAGTTATCGCTGGTCAAAGTTCAAGTCAACTAGGCCAAAATTCAACCCTAAAGAGACACGTGGCAAGATCAGAGAGAGACATGTGGTAGGCCCTAGTTTTTCACCCCGTAATAAATAATGTATTTTTTTAATGAAAGGCTAAAGTGACCAAACAATTAAAAGAGCCCAGTTTGCCTAGGAAATGTAATGTTTTGATCATTATTAATATTGAATACATCATTGACTACTAGACGGAAAAGGACAATAGTTATAGAGGACTATGATTCCACAAGAGAGGGGGCTTGAGGGGATACGTATTTATTTTATATTTTATTTACCCATTTTTGTTTTAATTGAGAATAACGACTACATAAGCTTATTGGGTGGAAGTCCATGTGGTTCCTTAATTCCAAGAAATACATAAACCCATATTTAGTATTTTTTGGGGGTGGGTTCTTCTTCACTCTCTCACTCATTGTTAATTGTTCACACCTTTCATTTTGTTCTCTCTCCACTCATTCTTTCACCCACTCGTCTTTCCTCATTCGTGTTTTGGCTTGTGAAAGGAAGACAAAATGCTGGAGAGGAGCCATGGTTTTGTTGGCTATAAAGATTGTTGGTGTTTTCTAGCCATGAATTAATACATGCATTTCTGAGATGTGTTGTCTTTTGTTCATTTTTTCTCACAGCTATGAATCCTGAGAGTCCCAACATGGATATTCTTGACCAGATGCATTGGAGCCCTGGAAGGAGATGGATAGCCTAAGGGACTGTTTGGAAGAGAAGGGGGTCCATTCTCTTGGGTTGTGTGAGCTGGTTAGAAGAGATTTGGTGTACTTTGGATTGTTGTGAGTGTTGAAAATCCTGTGAGATCTTGAATGTTGAATGGTTTGGGAAGCCGAGTGACACTCTCGAACTGTCCTTGTGGATTCATAGCCCTGGCTCAGGGGTGACATTTTTGTTGAGACTTGGAACAACAGTTTCTATGATTGGGTTGAACTTTATTGGTCTACATCCAATTAGTGATTTTTTTCATGAAAGATAAGTGATCTATGACATGGTTTTATTTACATGTGTATTTATTCTGATGTGTATTTATTTATCTATGAAATTTGTTTATAATATGCATGCTTGTTGTTATTGTTGTGCATGACATATGTCTCATTTCCTTATGTTGTAACATGAATCTTTAACTCTACATGTGAATATTTCATGCATATTTATTCATTAAAATTTGATAAAAATTTGAAATTAGTCCAGAAGTGGGCTTGAAGTAGCATGACCGGCTTGGGGGTGGCTGAGTACGTTACATATTGGTATCAGATCTTCAGTTTGAAACACTAGACTGGTATGGTCCGGAAGTATTGGACAAGGTATTATGGTTAAGAATGAATATGTCCTTGAAATATTAAAGCTTAGGAGAGATAGCGTTGAAGAGATCGTGCAAAATCCAGAGCATCGTGCAAACATAGATCCTTTGTAAAGGGTCGTAGAATCATGATTGTTCCCTTTTGAATTCAGGGGAGATCACCACCATGGAATCAAGGAGTTTTGGATCATTATATTGGAAGGTAGGTGAACAAGGACCATCAGATAAAGGTGAAACCAGAGGCTAGGAGAGATTAAGTCATAGCTATCAAATCAAACTTGTCGATCGCTAGCCATTGATAGGAGTTGAGCAGGAGATGAAAAACTCGAGAAATTTTCCTCTTCGATAATTTTGGGAGACATGAAGAAATGTGAAAAGGTCAAAGTCATGAATTCCCACTAACCATCTGATCTAATAGGATGCTCGAGTGAAATCTTAGCCATTAGTCAAGGTCATCCGACGTTAACCATTTCGGGAAGTTGAACTCCGTGAGAATCAAACCATTTTAGAACTGTTATAAATCAGAGTCTTGGAGTGTCGAAGTCTCAAAGTCTCGTCGATCATTAGATAAAGGGAAGGACTTCAAAATTAATGCTGACTGTCATATCTATCAATGGTTCAAATCTTGAAGTGTTCAAACCACGAAGTGTAAAGACGTCGTCATAAAATAATGTAGGCTATCAGATCTGGAGCAGAGAATGTGGATCGTCCATTTGACGGATGACATGTTGTAGGCCACATGGCAGGGGTGCCATGTGGGGACACATGTCACCCAGATTCAGTACCTTTTGGGCCCCAACCTGTTCATTTTTTAGTGACACGTGGCATGCATTCCATGGGTACATGTCACCATAGGTGACATCAATATGCCATGTCATCTCTAGGAGTATGGTCTCTGGGGGTGTTCAACATCTCTACCAACGAAAGTGTTGAAGTCCCAGAGTAACGAATTCATGCAAACCGTCGATCTTGTAAGTTTTAAACCTGTGAAGTAAAGCAATGCATATATATTCTTAAGAAAAATAGAATTTAATCAATGGCTCATTCACATAGTACATAGAGATTTATACCGGAAACCCTCAACCGGGAAAACCTTTCTTATATTCATTATATCGAATTTCACCATTCACTATAAAATATATACAATGTTTTTAGGTATTCTATAGATACCAAAACCCTAATCCCTAAAACTGGTATTATTTTTAGTAAGTCGCTTAAAATAGAAAAATCCACTAAAAATAGCAAAAACCGCCCAAAAAAAAAAATTGGGGGTGCTGCCTCAAACACTGCGCGTAACCAGGGGGAGGCATACCTACCTCCCCCTGGGACCCTCCTAGGAAAGTGCTCGACGCACATGACACAAACAAATCACTACTACGAGGGATTTTCATACGCAGTTGTCAAATCTGACGCACCCACACACACACACATGCAAAGAATATAACAAATACCCAACATTCTCCCACTTGTTGTTTTCTTTGCATCCAGGGGTCCCAATATTATATAGTCAAAAATTCAAGGCAGAAATACCCATTATTACTCTACACCGGGAGAACTTTTCTATGCTTACAGACTTTTTCAATGAATCTGCAACATTCTTCAAAGTGACAACCTTTTCCAGCAACACCTTCTTTTCCTCAACCATGTCTCTCACAAAGTGATACTGAACATCAATATTATTTATCTTCAAATGATAAGCTGGGTTGTTTTCCATGAAGATTGCACTCTGACTATCACAATCTAATCTCACTTCTTGTTGTACCAACCCAATACCTGAACACAGTCTTTGTAACCATACTACTTCCTTGCTTGCATGAGTGGCTGCCATGTATTCAGCTTCTGTAGTTGAGAGTGCCACTACAACCTGTCTTTTGCTCATCCAACTGATTGCTCCTCCAAATAGGTTAAACACATACCCACTTGTAGATCTTCTGCGATCCAGATCTCCAGCCCAGTCTGCATCAACAAAGCCATGTATGTCCACCACTCTGTCTAATCCTGGTCTTCCTTGGTAGCATAATCCATAACTGGTAGTGCCACGAAGATACCTGAAGACCCTCTTTACTGTTGTCCAATGCTCCTTCCTGTGTCTTGGGACACTGATTTGAAGATAACTTTACACCTATAGGAATAGGAACCTTGACGAGTTTACTTCCATGCATATTAAACCTCTGCAATATCATCTCAACATATTTTCTCTAATTCAACCAGAGTTTCTTGTTTGCATGATCTCTTTTAATCTCCATTCCCAAAATGAAGTTAGCAACACCGAGATCCTTCATATCAAATTTGGAGGATAGCTACA
>ML780909.1:540781-553385 GCA_009831015.1 Picea engelmannii
GGTTCCAAAGCTTATAACCTTTCACACCATCTTTATAACCAATAAAGATACACTTTTCATCCTTTTTATCCAGCTTACTTCTATTTTCCTTTGGAACATGTACATAAGCATCACAACCAAACACTCTAAGATGTTGAAGAGAGAGTTTCTTTCCATACCATAACTCGTGTGGAGTTTTATCATCCAACACTGATGAAGGTGATCGATTGACCAGGTAACATGTTGTACCCACTACCTCTGCCTAGAATTATTTTCCTAAACCGACACCGCTAAGCATACTCCTTGCTTTTTCCATCAGTGTCTTGTTCATCCTTTCTGCAACTCCATTATGATGGGGAGTGTATGGAGTAGTCTTCTGCCTTTCTATACCACACTTCTTACAGAATTCTTCGAATTCATTTATGCAGAATTCTCTACCATTGTCTGTTCTCAATACCTTTATTTTCTTCTCTACCTGATTTTCTACCAGAGCCTTAAACTCTTTAAATTTATCAAATACCTCAGATTTCTTTCTAAGAAAATAAATCCATGTTTTACTTGAAAAATCATCTATGAATGAAACATAATACATAGATTTACCTAGGGATGGAACAGGAACAGGTCCAAACACATCATTGTGTATCAAATCTAAGATCCCCTTTTCTCTTGTAGCACCAGATGGGAATCTTACTCGATTATGTTTACCATATATGCAATGTTCACAGAAATCAAAATCCAAAGTGTAATTAGACATACCTTCAACCATACCTTTACCGTGTAGTGTTCGAAGGCCCTTTTCTCCAATATGACCCAATCTTTGATGCCACAACATGGTCTTCTTTTCTAGGACAATATTGGTCTTGTCTCCTTCATTTCTCTGCTCAAGGACAACATAACTGTTACACCCATTAGTATAAGTGCTTCCCAACAACTTGTATAGAGTTCCACACTGAACTCCCCTCACCAACACCATTTCTCCTCGTACCATCTTGCAAGTGTTCTTTCCAAATATAGTATCCACTCCTACATCATCCAACTTGCTTACAAATATTAGGCTCCTGGAAAGTTTTGGAATGTGCAAAACCCCAGGGAGAGTTCTAATACTTCCATCTTTTAGAAACAACTTAACCCTTCCACGTCCCATGATTTTTGTTGTTGAGTCATCTCCTAGGAATACATCACTACCATCATATTTTTCATATTCAGAGAACCACTCCCTATGAGGAGTCATATGGTATGATGCACCTGAGTCGATCAACCATACATCACGGTCTGCATGTGTACTTGTAGATGTCAGGTAAACATCACCTCCTTCTTCAGTGGAGGTTTTCGCCTTTGTGGAAGAGGTACTATCAGATCCCTTTGGTTTTTCAACCTTCTTAGACTTGCAATCTTTCTTATAATGCCCTGTTTTAACACACTTCCAACATTTCCTCAAAGATTTTCCTGGAGACTTAGATCTACCTGTAGATTTAGATCTCCACCTCGAAGGCTTACCATGGTTCCTGTATTGGGTACACCCTCTTACAAGTAAAGCATCTGTGTTGTGACCATCCATGCTTTTTCACCTCATCTCTTCATATAACAAGGATGCAACTACATCCTCATACTTCAATGTAGATTGAGTGGTACTACCTATTGCTACAAGCAGATTATCTCAAGAGTCTGGAAAAAAACATAACAAAGTAATACACTTATCTTCTTCTTCAATCGTAATATTAACAGAGCCAAGTTGACTTACTAGAGTATTAAAGGCATTTAGATGTTCTGTCACAGAATCTCCATCTTCCATCCTAAGGTGATACAACTTCTTTTGAAGAAACAACTTGTTTACCAGGGACTTTGATTGATACAAATTCACTAACTTATCCCATAGTTCCTTGGCTGTAGATTCTCCTAAGACATTCAACAACACCAAATCTACCATGCAGAGTTGAATAGTACTCCTTTCTCTTCTGTCCAACTTCTCCCAATATTCCTTCAACATACCAGTAGGTGGTGTACTAGTTACACATTGAAATTACTCACTTTGATAGTGTCACAAGTGTCGTCATTACAAAGGTCACAAGTGTCTCATTTTTCTCACAAGTGTCGCAAGTGTCAGGGAAGCATACTTCCATGATGCCTATGTCGTGCCTGTAAATGACATTAGGAGGACACTTGGACCATGTCAAACACTTGATTTGGAAGAGGAGGAAAGGTTAACTAGTCTCATGAACCTTTTGCCATCTGAAAACGCTAAAAAAACTAAGTTTTTGAAGGAGAGCGCTCCCCTATACCTCTTCTTGGAGTGTTGACACTCCCCTTACACTGTCTGGGAGCGTTATAAAGATTATTTGGCCCTTCTGGGGGAGTGTTGGTGTCTTTAGGAGTGCTGGTGCTCCATTTAAGTCTACTGGGGAGCGTTACAGCGCTCTGATGGCCCTTTTGAGGGAGCACTACCTATTCTGGGCAGCGGTTAAGTTGTTGAGATGAATGGGGGAAGGATCCTTTCATTCTTGGAAGGAAGTTGAGCTCGAATCCTCAATCAAACCATGATATTAGGGCAGATCCTCAACTGAAGGAGGAAAATCCTCAACTCCCCCAAGGATATCTCAAGTGGTTGAAGCCTCTCCAAGGCTATATAAGCAAGTTTTCTCATGGTGAAAGGGGACTGAAAAAGGAGAATCACACCAAACTTATGATCTTATAAGTGGTGCTGCAACAGAGATAATTTGGAAGCAAAAGACCTATGATCTCATAGGGAGCAATTGATGAAGCTATCATCATTCGGATCGTGGATCTTTTGAGCAAGGGGTAGACAAGGAGGACTTGACGAAACTGCTACAATCCATCTACGGTTATAAGCAATGTTTTGTCCTCATTAATATAATTTGCTTGGCTTGTTTCTTTCTAATTTGTGTTCAATCTCACATGAATTTGTCTCTTTAGTAGATAGACCTATTTCAGACTAATCCTGATAGAGTAGGAAGTGGTCGTACTTTGTTTGTCTACAGGGCTTATCGAAGAGCGAAAGATTGGAGCTCAACTCGGAGCGTGCAGGGACAAACACTGGTAAAAGGTACTTCTTTTCTCCTTCCTCCTCACACATTAGTCCACCTAGATATAAAAGGAAGTCAGTGACCATGATAATCACTTTTTGTCTTAGATTTAAGAGTCTAGATCTTTGAGGAGATCTACCTGTCCACAGGGAGATTTTCCTTCAACAGAAATTGGCAACTCCGCTGGGGAGAATCGAATCGAAACTTTTGGTTTTGATTTTTCCTCATAGACCTTGTCTTACCCTTTGATCACTTTCAGACCTTGTTCACCCCTTTTTTCTGGATTTCATGTGCTAATTGACTCCTTACCCCATCACACTCAGCTTGATTGCCAAAATTCGACTGAAATTTTGGACTTTTGGACATTTTCATGAGATTTTTAAGCCTGGCGCCCCTGTGGATGTGTTAACAGAGCTCCGACGCTCCCTAGAAGTGTTAGACAGAGCTTTATAATGCTCTGGTGTCCCTTATACCAGAGCGCCAACCCTTTTTTTCCCCAAATCTCTTCAAAAGTTCCATTTTTTGGAGGTCCAGATCTTGTTTCTTCACTTGCTGAGCTGCTTTGTGATTCATGATTCTTCCTTTGACCTTTGACATGCTTCCTCCTAAGAAGTAAACACCTTGTTGTTCAGATTTTATGCCCTTCTTCATTATATTTGAGTCTTTTTATGTTGAGAGCTTGAAGTTGATCAGCTGTTTTTCTCCTCTCGTATTCGACTGAGCGAGAACTTTAGTGAAGGACATTAGAAGTTTGTGACTCTTCTCATTTGGTTCTTTGAGGTCATATGATCCAATCTCTTTCTCCTTCATTTTGCGTTTTTTATTTTCTTTCTCTTGTTTGATTTCAAAAGGGTGTGTGTTATAACCCTAAATTGCACCACACATGCTTACCTGGCATCAGGCCAACTCATATCCCTTCCTTGCCAAAAAACTACTGAACAACTCTGATAAAAACTCCATTTTTAAAAAGCAAACGCTAGCAGGCCCACTACATCCCGCGGGCAAATGCTAGCAGGCCCACTACAGCCCGTGTTTGCCTTCAGAATCACAAAAAACGGAAAGTTGCCGACGGGACAAAAAGCTATGGGTCAGTTAACTGAAACTCCCGGCCATGCATGGCCGAGAGTTCGTCCAAAAACCTAGCTCCTTCTAACTTATAAAAGAAGGGGTAGGGGTACTATTTGGAAGAAGGAAAAAGATAGCAAAGAAACTCTGCCCAATTGCCGAATCCATTTGTCCCAACCCTTTAGAATTTCCTCAAGCCTAAACGAGAATTCAAGCAAAGTAGTTGGAGGACAAAGAAGAGGAGGAGCCCAGGATCAGGATCGAGGAACGGTGGCCGATCTCTATTATCATTGTAAGTTGATTCATATTGAGATTAATAAAGAAGACTTTTCCTGTCCCAATGTATGAGTCTTGTATATTTTATTGGATTTATGCTTAATCTCTAACCCTCTAGTAGAACAATAGCATGCATGCGTAGTGTTTTTGTCTTGATTGTAGGATCATCTTTGGAAGGAGCAGCATAAGAAAGGAGATAAAGCGCAACGGAGGATCTACATCAAGTGACGATAAAAAGGTTAGTTGGTTCTTTCCATGTCTGCATGTGAAAAAGGGTTTTAGGTTTGGGATAGAAGGTTAAAAGTAATTTCTTAAGGGTCATGATCTGCATGCAAGTTTAAGTGCTAGCTTGTTAGTCCGTAGGGTATAATTTCCCAACAATAGAATTGGCGACTCCACTGGGGAGATTTTACTCTTAGGGTTTCTGGATTCAAGAGAGGTTTTTGGGTAGTTTAAAGGAATAAAGTTTTCGTTTCTTTGTTGTTTTGTTTTCTGTTAGGTCAAAAGCTAGCAGGGAACCTGGTTATCAATACTAGTTTTTCCTTGACTGTTGCTTGACACTCATTATCGGGACACATAGAGGTACACGCGGCCTGCAGAAGGCCTGCCCGCATGTAACCCGCGCCCTAACCTTCTGTAGCCCGCGTTTGAACGCTTGCTGCAGAGGTTTCAGTAGTGTGTAGTGTTCAGAAAGTTAGAGAGGCAGTCTCCTCTTCCCTATCAGAATTTTACCTTCTCAAGGGGATTTCTGGATCCTGTCTGGGTCTTGCTGGTTTACTGTCTTGTTTTCAGTCTGCTTTATTGTGTGTGATTCTTTGCATTTTATTTTCCTTTTTTGTTAAAATAGAAGCATCCAAGCCTTTAAGAGAGTCTGGTTGTTAGTACCAGAGGCCTTTTTTAGGTCTGGGCTACCTGTAGTTGTTTTGTCTTAGCTTTTACACAGACCCACAACCTGCTTAAGCTTAGCCAGCAGGTACCCACGTGTTGTTATAGCTCAGCACGCGTTTGCACATGTGTTGTTTCAGTGACAGTCGCGGGCTAGATTGGTTGCTTTTCAGCCTGGGTGGGGTAGTCATCCCCTCCTATGGTGAGAAGTGTTCCTCTCAGGGGTTTGAGTCTGGGGATGCACAGTCAGCAGGTTAGGGCCTCTTATCCTTAGCCTGTGTTTTTATTAGTTGATGTTTTGATAGAAAAGACAAAAGAAAAATTTGTTTCATGGTTTTTAGACAAGTGTTAGAATCAGTGCTTTCTTGATTGCTTTTGTACGTCTTTTCTTTGGTTCGTTGCAATCTGCGCTTTAAGCCAGAACTTTATCTTGTTTTCTTGGTTTTGTGCTTGTCGTGATTTTCCCTTTATTGCTTCTTTTTACAATTAAATAATTTTTTTTTCTCTTGGTTCATTTTCTTCTTGGTTTGAAGATCGTGTTGTTGTGTCAGTAGCTAGGAAGAAGTATTTTTTCATAAGTTGTTTCGCAGTGAATTTAGCATAAGTAGCTCGCAGATTGAGTGAAATTCCTTTATGTTTTTCTACATGCAATCTTAGAAAATTCAAAAAGATAAAGAAGTCTTTCTTGTTGAAAAGTTGTTGGTTTCTGCATTTTCGTAACAGTTTTTGTTTCCAAGCATTTCTTGTTCATTTTTCTTTGAGTCTTTACACACCATCAGTTTCACCTTCATACCTTGTGACTTAAAAAATCCCATTAAAAGCAACAATAATTAAAAACGATTAGACTTTTTGTTTGTAGGGTACATACACTAGCTCAGGACTAGGGCCTTGGAATAGGTTGGAGAGTAAATTCTCCAAGGCCACTCAAACCAAACATTGGAGTCTATCAATAGGGAGTGTAGAAGTCCAGTTACGGAAATTTATCCGGGACCCCCCTCTAACACAGGGGATAAACATGAGGTCGCGTAAGGAAAGGCAGTGGAGATAACCCCTCCAAAGCTGGACTGAGCATAGTGGAGAACACATATCGAGGATTTGTTGAGGGATTCCGTCATTTTCATTTGCCACGGAGATTCGTGGGTCTCGAATCCGTTTGAGGTCCTCAGTTGTCTTCCAGACCATTTTCTCTCGATACCCTTGACAGGTTTCGGGCTTGATACCCTACTCATTGTGGTCTACCCGACTATCGATTGTACCCGCCTGGTGACTGTTCACGTGCTGGAAAACTAGTTGCCCATCTTCTCTAGGGACATACACAGGTGACTGCGGGGGTATACCACGGTACCTAGGACAGACATTGGGCCACGCTTTGCAGAGGATACCCGGAGGGTGCTTCCGTATTTGAGTTGCACTTGCACTGGTAAGTTGCTCTAGTGTTGGTTGTTGTAACTGTTCTTCAAAATAGTTAGTGTTTGCTTGTATTATCTCATAGGGGCTTATTTTAGTGTGTGTTACTGTTTGTTCATGTAGAATACCTTAGCGTGTCATGAATCCTCTCACACAGTGGAGGATTCAGAGCTCCGTCAGTCACGAAGGCTTCTCGGCCTGCCGCCGGTTATACTGGAGCCACCCCCGCCACCATTGAGGCAGAAGCTAGACCAACAAGGGTCTTTCGAAGCAACTAGGGATTTTGAGCCCAAATAGCTCCCCGAGGAATCAACCACCAATCCTGGATTGGTTGAAACCTCAAACACTGATACTTGGCTGCAAGTTATTGTGCCAATTCAATTTTACAAACGCCTGTCAATGCCTCATACAGCTATGGCAACAAACGCTGTTACTTCCTCTGGGAATTCTTCCATTCCCATCACCGTTGCTACCACAGGAGAAGCTTCTCCTAACTTGCCTTTGTCGGCGGTCCGGGCCACCATGGTCTCGTCCGCAACAACGTCGCACAGTGGACCGACCCCATCTATCATGGCGGCCACACCTCCTTACACACCTAGTGCGACAGGCCCTACGTTTTCATACGGTATGCCTAGTTCAGGTACAAGTCCTGCACTCACTTCCTCCACTCTACAGACTTTGGGTCTGGGGGTAGGGAGCTCTAACGCTCCTTTGCAAGGTCAACTTGGGGGCATTCATGTCCCTTTCAATGCTTTTCCTTATGCTGGAGGTCATATCCCTCCTTCGTCCCCTTCGCTTGGTGGATTGCATCAGCAGTCCGCCGAGCAGCCCGCACACACGAGTTCATTTGGAGCCGGGAGTCAAGGAACACCTGCGCAAACTCATCCGGTAGGTTTGTCATTGTTTGTTTAGAACGAGACATTTGGTAATAACACGTTCGCATCCGCTTCTTTCCCATCTGGGGGCACACCCATTTTTGGACAGTCTACACCGGCACAGGGTACTATTCCTGCACTGGGGCCACATATACCAGGACCTTGGAACTCAGAACAAGGATCCGTTCCTTCATCTGGAATGTCGTTCTAGGGTAACTCTTTCCACAATCAATGGAACCCCGGGTAGACTTCTATGCCTCTCCCCTCGGGACCGGTATGGGGTAAGCCTTCCCAAAGTCCGTCAAACACGATGAATTCCCAACATCCTATGTCCTTCATGGGGAATCAGCCAACGATGTCTCCGCAGATGCAAAACCCTTATGCTGGTCAGGGCCATGGTTTCTACCAGAACCCGGGCCAGCAACCAAACGTTTCCTGGCAACCTGGTGCCAGTCAAACTCCAGCACCTTTTTATCCCGGCCATCAACAACAACCTAAACTACCATTCTTGGCGATGTTACACTTGCCATATTTGACACGGTTGTTAAATGATCCTATCTGTCACGATCTGCATTGGCCTCCTATGCCAACGAAGTTGCCTTCGGACATTCCAAAGTTCGAGGCCAAGCCTAACGAAGATCCAGGTGATCACGTGACTACTTTCCATCTCTGGTGCTCATCTAACTCACTGAAAGATGACTCTGTCCAGTTGCGATTGTTTCAACGCATTCTTATTGGGAGTGCCGCGAAATGGTACATCGAGCTTGACTGCTCACGATACTCTTCTTTTGGCAAACTGGCTATGGCCTTCCTTAACCATTTCCAGTTACCTGTGAGATACGACGCCGACACAGAATTTCTAGCCAATTTCGAACAGACGACAGCGGACCATATCTCGGACCATATTCGAGAGTGGCGATGCTGAAAGAGTCTCATCAAGGTACTCATCCCACCAGCATTCCTTCTTGAGTGGTTCCTTAAGTCTTTAGTTCCGCAGTTATCCAAAGACGTCGCAACTTCTGGGGTTTTCTCCGAGGAAGATGCCATCATGAGGGCTCAACAGTTTGAGCTTATCTGTTCTCAGTCTGGTCTATTGTACAACATCTTGCTGGATGCACCACGATCGATACTGGACAAAACCAGACAGAGAGCCATACCACATGCTGATGGTATCGTTGGCTCGGCACAAACCAAGCCTGCTGAGCAATTGACAAAACAATTGCAGCAGTTATCCATACAACACTCAGCGGCCAACCAGACTACTGCTTTGGCTATTCCCCCTACCCAAACGTCGGAAGTACACTCCGTGTAGACGACTAACCCAAAGGCCAACCAGCAGCCTGAAGGGAAGAAAAAACAACGCAAAAAGGCTAAGGGGGATAAAAAACCAACTAATAATGCTGGCGAGGGCACCACGGAAAAGAGGAAGGCGAGGTATCCGTGCAACTTATGTGCGGAAGACCACCCGACCCATCTATGCCCTCGGCTTGCGGAGGCCCAGAAGTTTGTCACACAGCAACAGCAAGCCGTGTTGACTAATCCCTTTCAGCATGGGAAGAATTTAACTCAGGCCTCTACAAGTGCCGAAGGGGGCAGCCAGGAAAACTGCCCTCTCCCAAATAATTCCTCTTCCGCGAACGTATATATGGTTAGAAGTGATGCTTTAATCATGACTATAGTAAACCAAGCGCCTCTGAGAAGGGAAAGGAAGCCGAGATCCCATCTCTTCCTCTACAGATCGAGAAGACGTTGGGTGAAACAATGACATGCATTCCAAAGGGTGCGTTTAAGAGGGCTTCTCACAATCCAAACGCAAGGGCCGCCCAGAACTACTCTGTAGTGGAAGATTTATCCCAAACCCCTTGTGCTATGTCTGCTTTGGAGGTCCTCCAAAGTTGCCCTGCTCAGAAGAAAGCCTTGTTGACTACTTTAGGCTCTACTGAGACTTGTAACCCAGGTACCATCATGTTAGATACGACTGACTTGAAACCTCGTATGCCTTACCACGTCGCATTTCAGATAGTAGTGGCTCATCCCATGAAAATTTTTACACGAAATATCTTCCGCACGGTGGTCGACGAGGGCGCTTCGACTTGCATTATGTCGTTAGCATGCTGGAAAGCCATTGGTCAGCCTGAGTTGTCTCCATCACCTACTCTCCTCACTGCATTCGACGGTCGTTCTTTCTGACCACATGGCATCATTCCTTCTTTCCCTGTGCAGTTAGGGGGAAAGACCGTGTGCGTCGAAGTAGAGGTAGTCAATGCCCCCCTCGACTACAATCTCTTGTTAGGTCGTAGTTGGACTTATGCTATGCACGCGGTGGTCGCTACAGTTTTCCGAGTCTTATTGTTTCCACATGAAGGCCGGATGGTGACCATTGATCAGTTGTCCTTCTCTCGACCTGACCCAACCTTGGGGGCATCCACGGTTCCCATGATAGATAATCCTCAATCCGGTGTCATTAACATAGGAGTTGGCTTGTACCCATCTTTGATGGGTACTTTTGATTACCCACCTCCTCATGGCGATGTCAAGTTTATATCGACTCACCACAAGGATGAGATTTTCCATGTTTCGTTGTTCCGCATGACTTACTCTGAGGATCCGTGGATTCTTCCTTCCCCATTAGCCACGATGGATGAGACAGGGCACTCCGGCATGTCCATGCCCTTTTCGACTGCTGAAGTAGCGTACTCTTTAGTCTAGTAAGCTTCAGCTACTCCCGATTCGACTCCCGCACAAGAATTGGATCCACTTCCAGAGCCCATTTGGGCTCAGGGTTCTCTTGCTACCACCGATTCGTTAGAATTAGTCTTGCCTTCTGACGAAGTTGTAATTGAAGCAATGATGAGTCTGGATAAACCTTGGGATGATCTTCATCACAGATCATATTTCCTCCCAACGTTACACCGAATTGAGGGAGGAGAATTCACTATCACCATGATGGGAGATCAGCCATGTCCCATTAACCTCTTAGCTACACAGAAAATTTACGCTGAGGGAAATATGGCGACTATCGCTGCCACGATACCTATCAACATCTCCTGAAACCCTGGCATCATGGAGAATGTCTTTGTCGGAGTAGATTGCTCCCCCAAAGAGATTCACATTTACATGGATCTTTTCAAAGAATTCCGCGACGTTTTTGCCTGGTCTTACGAAGTGATGCCAGGCATTGACTCACAAAGAGTCTATCATGAGCTAACTTTGTTGTTTTTCAAGCTCGCTTTGAGATTCGAAATCAACATCCGGCGAGACTGCATTTATGCTTTTCAATCTCGTCCGGATTAACTGAGAAAAGTAACCATTATGGAGTCTTCTTTAAGCCCTTTTCAGACTCCTTAAAGATGAAAAGATTGCCGAGTGACCTTGTTTCTTCACACTCATTAAATTGGTACAGAAGAACATTCCGTAAATGGGTCTCCTTTTAATCCCTTTTCAGACCCTCTAAAAATGAAAAGATTGCCGAGCGATCTTGTGGCCTTTCACGCTCGTTAAACTGAAATTTGAAGTCACGTTTGTCCAGCGGTAGTTTACCCCTTTTTCGGTCCAGACGGTCAACTATACGAACAAAGGAATACTCTATTGAATTACCATTCTGTAGAAGAGTATCCTCAGGTATAATTTTATCCCTTTTTCGGGCCTGAGGGACTAAATTTACGAAAAAGAAACCTCCCCGGAGTCCATATTTAAGCTCTTTTCAGACTCCATAAAATTGAAAAGATTGTCGAGTGACCTTATTCTTTCACACTCGTTAAAATGGTCCAGAAGAATATTCCTGACGGAGTCCATGGTTAAGATTTTTTCAGACTCCTTAAAATTGAAAAAATAGCCGAGTGATCTTGTCCTTGTCACACTCGTTAAAATGGTTCTGAATTGATGTCTAATCGGTGCTAGTTTACCCCTTTTTCGAACCGACTAGACTATTGTCGAAAAAGGTACCCCAAGGGAGTTTCCTTTTATGTTTTTTCAGACTCTCTAAATATGAAAAACACTGAGCTTACCTTCTCTGGGCTCGTTAAAATTACATCGAAGGACGTTACCATTGTGTGTTCTATCAACCGCATTTGCATCATTTACCCATCAGCCTAGTAACAGTTTGTGTCTGCGTTTTAACACCTTTGGCCACTGGAGGATTTTCCCGAGTATCATTTCCTAGAACATCAGTCTTTTCCTTGTGCCTTGAGATTGTATGTTTTCTATACTCGTTCCTCCCTTGTAATGTAATATTCCTTTATTCTTTTTCCAAATCAACAAAAAGAACAAAAAAATAAAATATACCCCAAAAAGAGGATGGGAAAAGTATTTTCTTTGTTGGCAGCATTATGAGTCGCCCTTGGATAAAGCACATCTGTCCGTTTGATTCATCAGACTATGGGATGTAGTACGACCTTAGGAAGCTTTGCTCGCTATATAGAGTTGTGTCCTCCACCGTTTGGTTACTCTTCCAAACATATGGAGAGTTTGTGTTGCCTCCTGCTTCGTAGACTTATGATTAACAGATATGTTGCCTGAGTCTTATCACTTGTCGTGCTATTATCCAAGGGAAGTTTTATCACTGATCCTGAGTCGGCCCCTCTGCATTATGTCTCTTGTCCGCATACCCGGCCATCCTGAATGTCCAATCAAGTCTTTGTTCGAAATCACTGAAGCCTTCAGTCCAATCATCAAGATTATCAAGTCCATAACCGACGAGTCGTCAAAGACCTCTGGGTAGTGTAGTCGTACACTCATATTACACTCCTACCCGAGTTTTGAAGATTTTGAGGTTGTTGCTTGAGCTCTGAAGTCCTCATCTCTAGCCATCAGACCTTATCAGCTTCTACGAAGATGGATACTTTGCATGTATATCTTTTTGGTTTCGAGATGTAGATCCGCTGTGTACTGTTCGCGGCTACACTTTATATAGTTATATGACATGGATATACAATGTATTTGATTGGTAGCCATGCGTTCTATTTTATCCCGAGCATGGGTATGCCCGCCTCGGTGAGACATTTGTTATTTTGCAGACGACACCTCCTGATTCCTGATTCTTGGGCTCACTCATTCAACATATCAGTACAGATTGGT
>ML780909.1:559821-571582 GCA_009831015.1 Picea engelmannii
TTGATCACCCAAGCATAGGTATGCCTGCCTTGGGTTTGAAACATGTCATAATATTTGTTGGATGTTTGTGTGCAGCTTTTGTCAGGTTCTCTGCATCTATACCCTTGCTTGAAAGTCTACAAAGCATTTCAGTTATCAGTTCTTGTCTTCTAACTTCATACTTTGGGGGGCAATCTGTTACACATCAAAATTACTCACTTTGATAGTGTCGCAAGTTTCATCATTACAAAGGTCACAAGTGTCGCATTTTGCTCACAAGTGTCTCAAGTGTCAGGGAAGCATACTGCCATGATGCCTATGTCGTTCCTATAAACAACATCAGGAGGACACTTGGCACATGTCAAACACTTGATTTGGAAGAGGAGGAAAGGTTAACTGGTCTCATGAACCTTTTTCCATCTGAAAACGCTAAAAAAACTAAGTTTTTGAAGGAGAGTGCTCCCCTATACCTCTTCTAAGAGTGCTGGCGCTCCCCCTTACACTGTCTGGGAGCATTATAAAGCTTCTTTGGCCCTTCTGGGGGAGTGTTGGTGTCTTTAGGAGTGTTGGCACTCCCTTTAAGTCTACTGGGGAGCGCTATAGCTCTCTGATGGCCCTTTTGAGGGAGCACTACCTATTCTGGGCAGTAGTTAAGTTGTTGAGATGAATGGGGGAAGGATCCTTTCATTCTTGGAAGGCAGTTGAGATCGAATCCTCAATCAAACCATGATCATAGGGAAGATCCTCAACTGAAGGAGGAAAATCCTCAACTCCCCCAAGGATATCTCAAGTGGTTGAAGCCTCTCCAAGGCTATATAAGCAAGTTTTCTCATGGTGAAAGGGGACTGAAAAAGGAGAATCACACCAAACTTATGATCTTATAAGTGGTGTTGGAACAGAGATAATTTGGAACCAAGAGACCTATGATCTCATAGGGAGCAATCGGTGAAGCTATCATCATTCGGATCGTGGATATTTTGAGCAAGGGGTAGACAAGGAGGACTTGACGAAACTGCTGCAATCCATCTATGGTTGTAAGCAATGTTTTGTCCTCATTAATATAATTTGCTTGGCCTGTTTCTTTCTAATTCATGTTCAATCTCACATGAATTTGTCTCTTTAGTAGATAGACCTATTTTGGACTAATCTTGATAGAGTAGGAAGTGGTCGTACTTTGTTTGTCTACAGGGCTTATCGAAGAGCGAAATATTGGAGCTCAACTCAGACCGTGCAGGGACAAACACTAGTAAAAGGTACTTCTTTTCTCCTTCCTCCTCACACATTAGTCCACCTAGATATAAAAGGAAGTCAGTGACCATGATAAGCACTTTCTGTCTTAGAGTTAAGAGTCTAGCTCTTTGAGGAGATCTACCTGTCCGCGGGGAGATTTTCCTTCAACACTAGTAGTTTGTGCACTAGTAGGTTGTGTACCAGTCATCTGTGTGCCAGTAGGTTGCGTACCAGTAGGATATGTAGTAGGATCCACAACGATCCATTATTCTTTGTCTACAATAAGGTCCTCCATTTTCAGCTTCCATAGCTCAAAGTTTTTACTGTTGAACTTCTCTATCTCAGTTATAGAATAACTCGCCATTCCTCTTTCTGCACTTAAATAACCACTACAAAATCTCCCACTAAACCCAGGTTTATCACAGACCCAAGATAAACTTGATCTATCAAGACTGAGCCAAACCCTCAACAACAAAGGCATCCCTCTTAACGCAGATACGCACCCGTAGGCATGCCCGCTCACAGGATCTTCTCTTTCCTCGGCCCGAAGAACACCAAGGTTCTTCTATTTCCCTATCGGGAAATATACACCCATAGATATCTTCACACAATCCCCCTTTCTTTACTTATCGGGGAATCGGAACTCGTGACTTCGCGAGTTCAAAGGTCGAGCACTGTACTCTCGAATCTCTGAGACCCGATACCTCAGTCAACGCTGACCCTTTCCTTTACCCTGTCGAAACTTTCTCTATCGCGATGTCCACCCACTCAGTTCTCCGACTCCCGAGTCCTGATATGTTGAAACTCTGATGAGCTCGTGGCTTTGACTCTTCAACGGTCCCGTTTCCCTGTCGAGAATTCGGACTTCACGGGATCGCGGATCCTAATGTCCAATGTTTGGGACTTCTCGCTGTGAATTCCCGATAAGATGTGCCACTTGTCCTCTACTCTGACTCCTGTGGCCCACACTCCTCTCGTACCCATCGGGATATCGCGTATCGTGATTTCTCAATTCTTGTTACCAAATTTACGACTCTTCCCTCACGAAATCCCAATAGGTGATTCCGCGAGTGATCCAACGGCCCTGTTGGCTTGGATCAACGACTCTTCCCCACCTGAGCTTTGAACCCTTTGGGAATATGTCGTCGTATCTTCCCTGCAACTCTCCAAGATCTAATGACTCACGGTGATTCACGAATTCTCCTCAGAGAATTCCGATCGTCCGTTTCTCCTGGTGAAATCTACGAAATGACTGTGTTTTTCCACAGAACTCGTCCTCCTGCGCGCAACTTGTGACGCTTGTTGCCAACCTTCAATGAATTCGAAAGCCTATCTCTCTTGATATTTTCCATGACCTTCAAATCCTTCAGGAAAAACTTCTTTCTCGCACTCCTTGCGGCAACCTTCAAACACGTCTAAGTGTTTGAACCCTTGACTCTGCGCACACCTGTAGAAGCACTCCTTTGACATTCTGCTCAGGTTCGCAACCCTGATACTTTTACCTAGCCTTCGCACTCCTTGCACGACTCTTGTGCCTAACTTCACCATTGAGATGAATGAGAACAAAATCTTTCTCTATTTGAACCCCCTGTCAACGCACTCCTTGCGGACAATTCGACTGCACTCCTTGCAGAAATCTTCTGGCTCAAATAGAGAAACAATTGAAACTCATTCCTTCTTCCTCTCAGACTTCAATTCAAACATGAAATCATATACACAACATATAAAATAAAATGTATAACTGAAAACAAACATTCATGAGCATATCAACATCAATAGACAGAGAACAACCCAAACCATGAATTTGAATCAAAGCTTTCTTCTATTAATTCAAATATCTGTACATGGGTGTTTTTTTTTCACAACTCTCTGCATGCTCTTTCTCTTCTCCTGCTTCAATAATCTTCCTCCATAATTTTACAATACACAATGAGGGTGTCTATATCCCATTTCCCTCTTGCGCTCTAAAGCTATCAAATCTAGAATTTAATTTCTATCTACCCGCATTAACTATTTTAAATGCCTCTATCTACTAAGGACGAGAGATTAAAGGCTCGAGGTCCATTTACAATATACAAGTGTGCTTCATTAAATCTTCACATTAATGTTCGTGCAACAACTTCCAAGGTCTTTTCAAAAATTTGGGCTGGCTTATCCAGCTGTCCTCCGCTTTCGCGCTGGCTCGCTTGATGTGTTGGCGATGCTCCTGCATCACCTCTGAAGACAAAAATGAGCTTTGATACCAAATGTAATTTTTAAACCTGTGAATTAAATCAATGCATATAGATTCTTAGGAAAAACATAATTTAATCAATGGCTCATTCACATAGTACACAGAGATTTATACTGGAAACCCTCAATCGAGAAAACCTTTCTTATATTCATTATATCAAATTTCACCATTCACTATACAATATATATAAAAAAAAATTAGGTATTCCATAGATACCAAAACCCTAATCCCTAAAACTGAGATTATTTTTAGTAAGTTGCTAAAAATAGCAAAATCCGCTAAAAATAGTAAAAACCGCCCAAAATAAAATAAAATCGGGGCGTTGTGCATAACCAGGGGGGGCATACCTGCCTCCCCCTGGGACCCCCCTTAGGAAAATGCCCAGTGCACATGACACAAACAGAGCACTACTATGAGAGATCGTTAAACGCAGTTGTCAAATCTAACGCGCCCACACACACACATGCAAAGAATATAACACATACCCAATAGATCTAATATCCCTTCGATACCTTTCTCAATTGTTAGATCGAGCAGTGGAAGGATGGTGTAATAAATTTGGTAGGTATCACTCCAAGGGATTTGAACGACTTAGGATTGGAAATGTCCCAGAGTCCCAGAGCATTGAAGTCCCAAATTGATTAAGGATCATCCATCCCAACACTTGATTAATTCTTAGCCATCGGATTAAATAGTGGGAGGATAGGGAAAGTACTTCGACGGGTATCACTCTAGGGGATTTGAATGACGTGGGAGTTGAAATGTCCTCGATTCCTGAAGCACTGAAGTCCTAATCTAGTTAAGGGCCATCCATCCCAACACCTGATTAACTCATGACCTTTGATCTCGTTGAAGCCTCCAGATGGGGTGGGACCATCCATTCAATGGGAGATTAAATATCGACCGTATGATCTACTAGTATAGTTATTGGAAGGGTTTCGACGAAGTTTAACTCCAAGAGAAATCGAAAGATTGAAAAGGGAGAATAGTTGAAAGCTGAAGTCCAAAGGACTTGGTCCCACCGCCAGTCTCATGAAAAGGTAAATGGGGTCAATTAGAGGCGAAAAAGGATATGGAAGCAACCAAGCCCTCAGACATTGTGTTCGAGCAAGATCATATGTAGAATCATAAAGAGGAAGGTGATAAAGAGTGAATAAGCCTATGGTTTCGAGCCATGGTCACATGCAAAGTGGTTTGAAGGAAGTGCCTGTGCAGAATTTGAATTGTGTATCAGCTAAAGGAGATGTGGAATATTTCGACAAGATCTTGTTGCAAAACAAAAGAAAAGGGGTCGAAAGTGATTTCGTTTTTCAGGAATCCATAACTTTCAACTCAGATATCAAATTGGGGCAAGATTACAGTCATTGGAAAAGATGATTTAAAGGAGAATAACATTTAATTGTTATAATATGGAGAATGATAATATATTCTTCATGAATTGAGAAGAAAAAGGACCTGTAACATTGTTTGGAAAAAAAATTTAATATGCATAATTCTAACAAAAAATGGAAGAAGGGGGGGTGTAAACGTATAAGTTCAGTATAAGTATGCATATTCAAGAAATAGAAGAAGGAGAGGAAGATTCCAACCATGATAAAGAGGCAAAAGGTCAGAATATCAGTGTTGGTAATGCAGAGACAGAATCCAACGGACACTAGGCCAGAGGGGAGCAAGAAACATTGATAGAGATTGTGAGAAACATGAAAATAAAAATGCATAGTTACAAAACAAACAATGAGATATTGATAAGAGAACAAAATAATATAAATTCTCAAGTGATGCAAATCTTAAATCAATTTTAAAGGCAAACAAAGAATGGATCAAACTCAAAATAGGAGGAAGAGGGAAGAATTCATGAAAGAAGAGATGAACGTAGAGGAACTGGTTATTCAAGAAGTGCTAGAAGAACTCATAGACATCAGTCACCTCCCTACTCAACAAGGAAATTTTATGTATATAAAAATTCCATAAGTAGTCCAGAGGTGTCTCCTGTTAGGAACCAAAGAAAAAGACATGAATTGAAAAATTTTCAAGGAGAGATGAGGAATATTAAGACACCATCCTTTGATGGTGAAAGGGAAAGGGAAGATGATGTTGAAGCATGGTTTCTTGGACTCATGAGGTATTTTCATTTGCATAACTACTCATCAAACCTAGAAGCCATAATTTCCAAATACCATTTACATGGGAAATTTTATATGTGGTGAGATCATCTAAAGCAAGTTGAGCACATTAATGAGAGTAGGATCACTTGGAAGCAGTTCACGAAATATTTTCAAATGGAGTACCTTTCAGAACACTTCTATGACAAGAAAATGTAGGAGTTATTTTAACTTAGGCTTGGAAGCACGACCATGGAAATGTATGAAAATAAGTTCCTGGGGCTACTAAAGTATGTGGGCTTTATAAAATATGAGAAGGTGAAAATACAAATGTTTTTAAGTGGATTTCCATCCTTTTATAAAGATAATATTCAATATGATGAACCCAGGACTTTGACTTAGACCATCAGGAAGGATAGGTACATGTATGAGTAAGGAAAGGGAAGAGAATCAATACAGAAATCTCGGAAGGATAAGAAGAAGGAGAAATCTTATCAGAGGAAGAAGGGATTCAAACCTCCTTTCAATAGAAATATCCCTAATAAAAATTATCAAGACTAGTATGCTAAGGATGAATCCAAGAGAGAAGAATCCTTGGGAAAAAGGGGAAGACCACCAATCCAATATTGGGGATGCAAAGAAGATCACATGTACAAGGATTTCCCTCAAATAAAGGACAAATTGAAGACCATGCACAACATCCAAGAGGCTACACTAGTAGAAGACATGGGAAGAATTTATGCAGCCTTAGATGATCGATAAGAAGAGTACCAATCCAATTTGATCAAGGTGGAAGGTAAAATAATTAATCATCATATTACTATTTTAATTGACTAAGGAGAAAGTCATTGTTACATTGATCCTAAAATAGTGGATATATTGTGTTTAGAGAAAAGTAAGCTCGAAAAATCAAGTTTGGTTTAGCTAGCCACTGGAACCAAAAGGAGAATCCATGATATGGTTAAAGGTTGTTCCATAAATCTTAATGGTGTGAATACTAATGCTGATATAAATATTATACCATTGGGATCTTATGATATTCTAATCAGAATGGATTGGTTGGACAAGAATCATGTTGTCCTAGATTTTCATAACAAGACCTTTACATGTCTTGATGAAGAAGGAAAATGGAGCACTGTGAAAGGAGTTCCAAAACCCATATCTATAAGGGATATTTCATCCTTACATCTAAAGAGATGTTCCATAAAAGGATTTCATTTGTATACAACCTATGTGGAGGAGCTATAAAATACAAATGGGCCAAGCCTTGGATAATTTTCAGCACTACATGAATTTGAAGATGTATTCCAAGAAATACCAGAGTTGCCACCAAAGAGGGAGATATATTTCTCTATTGATTTAGTGCCAAGAGATACCATGATATCAAAAACACCTTACAGAATGAGTACATCAGAATTAAAATAATTACAAATGCATTTGGAAGAATTTTTGAAGAAAGGGTATAGACGCCCAAGTGTTTCACCTTGGGGAGAACCAGTACTCTTTGTCAAAAATAAGGATGGAACTTTGAGGCTGTGCATTGACTTTCGATAGCTGAATAAATCCACTGTAAAGAACAAGTACCCTCTACCCAGAATTGATGACCTCTTTGATCAGCTAATAGGGGAAGAGATATTTTCAAAGATAGACTTGAGATCAGGGCACCATCAAGTAAGAATCAAGGAAGAAGACATCAATAAGACAACCTTTAGAACTAGGTATGGGCATTATGAATTTGTAGTGGTGCCATTTGGACTGTCCAATGCACCCACTGTATTTATGTGCTTAATGAATGGAATATTTGAAATTACTTGGATAAGTTTGTCATAGTATTCATGGATGACATAGTTGTCTATTCTAAGTCAGAGGAAGAGCATGGACATCACCTATGCTTGGTATTGCAAGTGTTGAGGGAACATCAGTTGTATGTCAAGCTTATTAAGTGTTATTTTTACCAAGAACATATCCATTACTTGGGACACATTATTTCATAACAAGGTACAACAATAGATCTAGAGAAGATTGAAGCCATTAGAGGATGGAAAACACCCAGGAATGTTTCAAAAGTTAGATCTTTTATGGGATTAGATAGTTACTACAAACGATTTATAGCATGGTTCTCTAATATTGCTCATCCCATCACTTCTTTGCAAAATAAGGGAATTAAATTTGAATGGACATTTGAGTGTGAAGAGAACTTTAATTTGTTGAAAGAATTACTTACTAGTGCACTTTTTTTAAAGATTTTCGACCCAAATGAATTTTTTGAGGTATGTACAGATGCATGCAAGGAAGGACTTGGTGGAGTCCTAACTCAAAATGGACATGTCATTGGTTATGAGTCCAGAAAGCTTAAAGAAAATGAGAGGAAATATGCCACACATGACTTGGAACTTGCTTCCATTGTTCACACATTGAAGATGTGGACATTATCTCATGGGGAAGAGATTTGGATTAAGAACAAACCACAGTGGTCTCAATATATTTTTGAACAACCAACTTTGAATGCCAAGAAAATGAGATGGCTAGAATTTTTAAGTGAATATGATTTTGACATCAAGCATATCAAAGGAAAAGAAAATAAATTTGTCGACACACTTAGTAAAAGAGTACATCTCATACATGCTTCAACTTTTAGTATGCACCAGTCAGATTTAAAGAGAATAATTTTAGATGTTGTTTTTATGGATCAACATTACCTACAGATAAAAGGAATATTACAGCAGGAAAATGTACAACAAAAAATTAAAGAATATGAGATGGAGAAATATGGATTCCTTATGCATAAAAATAGAATTTATGTTCCTAGTTCTGGAGAACTTAGGAATTTGGTATTAAAAGAAATGCATAATGTTCGATATGTCGGACATCTCGGTTACCAGAAAACAATTGCAGCAGTAAGAAGCCAATTCTTTTGGCTAGGAATGAAAAGAGATGTTGTTGATTAGATTGTCAGATGTATGGAATGTCAGAGAGTGAAGGTTGAGCATGGACACTCAACGGGTTTGCTACAACCATTACCAATTCCAGAGAAGAAATGGGAAGTGGTAACTATTGATTTTATAATAAAATTTCCCAAAACAATAAGACACCATGATTAAATCATGGTCGTGGTTGATAAATTGACAAAGTCTGCTCATTTTGTTCCTATAAAAATGACTCATACAACAACTAATATTGCAAAAATTTACATGAGGGAGATTTCTAGGTTGCATGGGATACCTAAGGCAATTATCTCAGACAGAGGTACAAATTTTACTTCAAATTTCTGGAGGGGATTGTTTAAAGGATTTGGTACAAATATGAACTTTAGCATAGCATACCATCCACAGTCACATGGGTAGATAGAGAGAGTCAACCAAGTGATTGAAGACATGTTGAGAATGTATGTGATGGATAAGCCATCTAAGTGGGAAGATTGCTTGCACTTGGTTGAGTTTGCCTATAATAATGGGTATCAAGCTTCATTGAAAATGAGCCCATTTGAGGCATGGTATGGTAGGAAATGCAATACTCCAGTGAGTTGGGACAACCCAATAGACATAGTGGTAGTTGGGCCAGAATTGTTAAAGGATATGGAAGACCAGATGGTTAGAATTAAGAGGAATTTAAAGGAAGTTCAAGATAGATAGAAAATGTATGCAGATGAGAACATGACAACTAGAGAATTTAAAGTGGGGGAGAATGTTCTTTTAAAAGTGAATCCAAGAAGAGATCTTTGAAGTTGGGAAGTTTTACAAAGCTAACAGCCAAATTCTATGGTACATTTGAGATATTCAACAACATAGGGCCAATTGCATGCATGCTTGCATTGCCCGCTTCCATGAATGTGCATAATGTATTTCATGTCTCTTTGCTAAAAAATTATGTACATGATCCTAACCATGTTATTAATTGGAATCTAATTCAGGTAGAGACAGAGGAAGGATTTCAGATCCAGTCAATGCGAATATTGGATAGAAAAGTCAAAATGCTCCAGAATCGAGTCATAAAGTTGTTAAAAGTGTAGTGGGCCTGCTACGGTCCTGAGGATGCTACTTGGGAGCATGAAAACACCATGTGGGCAGAGTACCTCAACATTTTGAATAAATTTCAAATTTTTGATTTTTGTTTTGTATATGCACTGAGGACAATGCCAAAATAAGGGGGAGGGAAATGTAATACCCCAGTTTTGAGCACTGTATTAAATAATGTATTTTGTTAATGAAATTCCATAGTTCCCAAACAATTAAAAGAGGCCAGTGTGCATAGGAAATGTAATGTTTTGATCGTTATTAATAATACATATAGCACTGGCTTCTAGACGGACAAGGACAAGAGTTATAGGGGGATATGATTCCACAAGAGAGGGGGCTTGAGGGGATAAGTATTTATTTTATATTTTATTTACCCATTTTTGTTTTAATGGAGAATAACAACTACATGAGATTCTTGGGGGGAAGGCCATGTGGTTCCTTAATTCCAAGAAATACATAAACCCATCTTTGGTCTGTTTTGGGGGTGGGTTCTTATTCACTCACTCACTCATTGTTCATTGTTCACACATTTCATTATGTTCTCTCTCCACTCATTATTTCACCCAGTTGTCTTTACTCATTTGTGTTTTGGCTTGGGAAAGGAAGATGAATTGTTGGAGAGGATCCATGGTTTTTTTGGCTATAAAGACTGTTGGTGTCTTCCAGCGATGAATTAATTCCTGCATGCTTGAGATGTGTTGGCCCATGTTCAATTTTTCTCACATCTGTGAATCCTGAGAGTCTTAGCATGGCGATTCTTGATCATATGCATTGGAGCCCTGGAAGGAGATGGAAATACCGAGGGACTGCATGGCAGAGAAGGGGGTCCATTATCTTGGGTTGTGTAGGCTAGGTAGAAGAGAGATGGTGTACGTTGGATTGTTGTGGGTGTTGAAAATCCTATGAGATCTTGAGTGTTGACTGGTTTGGGAAGATGAGTGACACTATGGAACCATCCTTCTGGATTCATAGCCCTGACTCAGGGGTGAATTTTTTGTTGATACTTGGAACGAAAATGTCTACGGTTGGGTGTAACGTCCTTGGTCTACAGCCAGTTGGTGATTTTTTTCATGAAAGATAAGTGCTCTATGTCATGGTTTTATTTACTTGTGTATTTATTCCATTGTGTATTTATTTATCTATGAAATTTGTATCTACAATATGCATGCTTGTTGGTTATTGTTTTCCATGACATATGTCTCATTTCCTTATGTTGTAACATGAATCTTTAATTCTTCATGTGAATATTTCATGCCTCTTCATTAATTAGAAATTTATCTGAATTCGAGATAAGTTCATAAGTGAGTTTTCTAGTAGTGTTCCTAGCCTGTGGATGGTTGGGTACGTTACACCTGCATATGAACACAATTATGTGGTTCTACAACAAATAATCCATATATATATATAACATAATTGATGCAGGAGGATCCAGGAATGCTCACATAGGTCCAGGAGGGTCCAGAATGTTCACAAGGATCCAGAAAGGGTCAGAAAATGTCAAAACTTGACTTTCTTAAAAGTTCGATAAAAAGGACATCATTATGACGAGCTCCGTGTTATATTTCCAATGGTGTAAATGGAAATTCAAACGGATTTTGTATGCAAAATTTATCGCTGGTCAAAGTTCAAGTCAACTGGGACAAAATTCAACACTAAAGAGACACGTGGTAGGCTCAGAAAGAGACAGATGGCAGGCTCACAGGTTGACAAGTGGAAGTTCCATATACTAACAAGTGGAAAATAATTGGTCCAATTGTATTGTGACATGTGGCATTGAAGATCCAATGAGAGGTTGCCACGTGACAGCCCCTCATTGGCCAATAATGGTTAATGTGATGTATAATTTATGGAGTCCAGAGGAATCAACCCCATGACCTCCATGACTAGCAAAGTCTTAACAAATCCCTCATTACCAATGAGCCACACAACATAACTTAACAATTTTATTTTTTTAAATATACTTATGTTTATAATAAAGTTCGTTTGGAAGGGGGAAGGGGTTGAGGGCTAGCCCCAACCCATGGTTTACCACACGACTAGTGCTTAAATACGTGGAGGAGATTAACTCATAATACGGTGGGAGTTACTTATGTTACATATAACATATAGTTATATGTTATAAAAATACACATAATCGTTCCAAAAATCGCATAAAGGTTAAATATAGTTTTAAAACTCTCTCTCTCTCTCTCTCTCTCTCT
>ML780909.1:571639-645571 GCA_009831015.1 Picea engelmannii
TATATATATATATATAGATAGATAGATAGATAGATAGATAGATAGATAGATAGATAGATAGATAGATAGATAGATATGTTCCAAAAGTTTTGCATGGGAGTTCAATGATTTTACCTTATACAACATACCATACAAAAAAAGAGCATGAAGTGTGTGGGGGTCGGTGGGGCTTTGAACCCCCGACCTGCAAACTTTAGAAAAATTTTAAAGCAACTCCACTAACCAACTATCTACCAACTTTAGTTGGTTTCAACTACACCTTAACAATAGTAAAAGGGTAACAACAATTTCAGAATTTAGTTGGAGGCTATGGCCTATTTAATCGGCACAGATCCCAACATTATACACACATTCTAAGGCTTTGGAAACATGTTTTTATGCATATTTTAGTCTCATAAAGTGTGTTGAGAGTACGAAGGGTACGAGGCTACATCGTAAAGCATGTCGGGGGTCACCTTGATGGAATTTCAAGTATTTTATATCAATTTTGCACAATTGTTCACCAGGAATTCAATGGTGCACTCCATTCTGCATTTGAGCAATTTGTAAAAATGTCATTGTATTAGTTTTCATGCCAAGGGGATTCTGGGGCACTATAAGCAAAATATAGCCGATTTTGTACTCATTTTTCTCAGTTTTTCAAGGGGAATGCAAGGGTGATGTTATTTTCTTCTTTAGAGCATCATATTTGAAGGGTGTCTTTAGCTCTTGTACTGTAAATTCCTTTTATTGTACTTGAAACATTTGATCATTAAGAAAGTGATTATGCATTTGCTTATGTAAGATGGATTATGCAAGTTATGATGCTCAGTTTAAGTGTTTGGTTAAGTAAGATAAATCACTTCCATGCTATAAGAATTGTCAATAAAATATTTTGGAATAAGAAAGTGGTATTAAACTTAGAGATATTTTTCAGATCAAGTGTTGTATAGGTTCTATCCATTTTTGGACCAATACTTAAAAAAAAATAACACATTATATAAATCATAATAGCAAAGGAAAGACACTTATATTTTAATCAAATCACTGACTGAATGCAGACCTCAGATGTTCCTCCCAGTCATAGACCATGCTATTCATGCACTCTCAACAACAAGTCACCTCCAAGATGGGGCTATGTCTCCACTAGGGAAAAGGTTTCCTAAGCTAGACTAAAGTATAACAGACAACACAATTAATCTCATGCAAAGGTGCCAACTCTAGCAATAGTTCCCTCACAACCTCTCATTCCCCATAGCCTATCCTACCCCAGGAATTGTACCCCTTCTCTACTCAAAATTCCTCCAGCTATCCCACTTCCCTTCTAGGGCTTGAGAAACAGGATGGCCAAGAATTCTCAAATATCTATGGCACCTATAACATAAGGTTTCTCAAGGATTTATACACCCACTATCCTAGAACACATGCAAGCATATTCCCAACAATTCCCTCACCCAAAGAGAATGCTCAATAGGCATGAAAACCTCATTCTTTAGCCCAAACCTCCAAGGATTTGTAGGGTAACCATATTCACTTGCACTCTCTTGGCAAGGTATGGATGGTGGATTCCAATGATTATGTGATTGATGGAATGAATGATGGAATTACACTAATTCCTATAAATACATTTTCATGTTCCTATATTGACACATGTCACTCTAAGATCTTCCTTTGACTCAACTTGTTGATTCATTACCCAACCTTAATTAGGAACTTAGCATAAAATTATATAACATGACTTTTGAATTTAGGATTAATATTATAATATTCCCTTGGCTTAAGCCCCTTTGAATTATCCCCTCTTCCTAGACCCTTAACCCCATTTCCCTCTCGTGGAGTCCTATCCCCCATACTCATTTTATTTGATTTGGTATAAAACAATGATGTATTTTATTAATATCATCATCTGTGATTACATATTACATTTTTTAGGCTCGTTGTGTTTTCATCTCATGGGCTCCCTAGCCTAAATCACATAGGCACTCTAGCCTCAAAATATATATACAAAGGAACTCTGGCCCCAAACATCCTAGCCCACCATCCTATAAATCTTATGCACATTTATAGTTTGGGTTCGTCCTAGGGGTATTACATGATTTTCCTTAATACCCTATTTCATGTGATTTCATAAAGTCAACATACAATTACCAACACAAGACATGCAATTTTCTTCCTAGGGAATGCATTTTTCATCTACCTTATTTCCATGCATTTTATGCATTTTTCCTTTTTAGGGTGTGCATTTTTCACCATTGGACATGCATAATTTATCTGAAGGAATGGATGTTTCATAATCCCATATATCCTTAATATAATCATAAAAAATTTACCATTGGGCATGCATTCCCTCAGTCTGACATGCATTTCAACAAGGCTAGTTTTAACAATTTGACCTTTTTGTCTTACAAGGCATTTTTTACCCTTTATGCATAGAAAAAGTTTTTTTCTCTGAAAATACCCACTATTTCCTCTAAAATGTTAGCCTAAGGAATAAAATATTTTTTTCCTTATTCTAGGATTTGTATGTTACAATTTCCCACCCATCCAATCCTCATTGTTTCCATTACTCTTTTTTCATGCTAACCATTTGGAAAATAATAGAAGGATTTGGGTTTTATTGTGTTGCATAAAACCCTAATTCCATATTTTTATATCCTCCACATATAAAAATGCACACTCACACACAAGAAATGCAAGTTTTTCTTTTAAACTCTAATTTCTTCCCTTGTGCAAAATGCATGCCAAGCTTCACAAAAATGCACGCCCAAGTCTTAAAACACCTCCAATTTGAGTGATTCAAGTTGTTGAGGGTATCTTAGATAATTTAAACCTGTGTACATATTTTTATTTTCATTTTCAAACACAAATTTGGTTGTTGTGTAAAAGAGGCAAAACTTGCCTTGTAAATTGAAAGACCAAAACAATAGAAAGTGACCTAACGAAAATGCACACTCATGCTTCTATATAGATTTAAATTTAGTTGTAAGAGATATGAAGTGAATATAATAATAATATATATCTATCTATATCACCCCAAGTGAAATTTCAAATGAAATAGGACTTCTACCTTGAACCAAGATTGAAGACTTTCAATAAAAAGAAGGGTAAAATTGTCTTTCTCTAAAATGCATGTCCATGAATCATATGACCTCCAAATTGAGTTATTCAAATTGTGAAGTTTTTATTTTATCATTTTACATATTTTAATACATTTATTTGTTCATTTTCAAACCAAAACCCCTATTTTGTGGATAGAGGCTAAAAATTGCCTTGTAAATGCAAAAAAATGCATAAAGAAGCTTCAAAATAGGGCATCATGAAAAATGCACGCCATGACAAGAAAAATCCATGAATGGTGTTAGTCATTTACATGTTACAAGTTATAGGACTATGGATATGTTGTAAACCCTAAATACTATATATTAGGGTGATATATCAATATTGTTTCCCTTTCCCTAATTTCAACGATATTAGATTTTCACACTATGTGAAAGGTTGGAGGATGCATGCCAACCATTTAATAAAAATGTTTACAAATGTTGGAAGGATGTTCCCCAATGTTTTGAAAAAATGGAAACCATAAAATTGTCTCCCTTTCCTCTAATTCCTCTCACATGGGGTCCTATCTCCTCTTCTTCTCTATTATGTGTATTATGATTTTTGGCTTATAGAAATGCATTTACATGTGTGACATTGGTAGAATATATTCATATATTGTACTTATATTGACTCATTGGATTTTTTTGTAACAATTAATTACATTTCCATATAACATTACTCCATAGGAAAATGATAAGATTTTTCAAAAACATTTTGTGGCATTGGAAGCAGAGAGTTATAGGAAATGGTATTTCCCTTGCAATAAATGCAGGGGATTCAATAGAAGAAGACTTTTAATAACAACAATTGAAAGGAATTGTAGACAATTTGGACACGTTGAAGGGGGGTTTGGATATTTTCCCTTGGTAATTTAGTACTCATTATATGTTTTTTTATTGATTGTGTTTGTAGAACTTTCTATCCTTTTAATATTTGTTACATACATTAATATTATTTGATTGTTTGTAATTATGAAGAAATTGTGTCCTAAGTGTGATCTTGGGAATGTGCCAAGTAGTAGTAGAAACATTGTTGTGCACACTGAGGAAGAAGGTGACAATATTGCAAATCAATTTAGTCCTATGGAAGAAAATGATACTGATAATAGTACAATTGAGAATGATAGTATAAATAGATTGATCCAGGACACCTTTTCTCCAATGGATGAAAATTTTGATGATACTCATGATGTACCTCTAATCGAGAAGTCACAACAACCCCTTTATGAAGTCTCGATGTTATTGTACTAATCGGTAAGTGTGGACACAAACTAATCTCCCTAACTTCAACAAGAAGCTAGAACAAAACATGGCAGAATACAAGTTTCTCCTTAGATTTCATTCTCATATAAACTATTTCAAAGAGGGACAAATGACATACCATTTAAACGACGTTTGATCCTCACTAGTGTCTTCCTTGCTCCATGTTTGTATTTGTGGGATGGTGAACCTATTAAGAAGCACAAACCAACAAATACATATAACAATGATATATATACTCTAATGAAGTCTATGTATAAGATCGAGTTATACAATAAAAGTACAGACACCTTTATAGGGACGAAATGTATTACTACATTATATTGAATGAAAGTGGAGAATACAACCCATGCCTTGATTTTTCAAGGTCCCTTCCAATGTCCCTTTGCTTCAAAACACACATCTTTTCTCCAATGTTTTTCATGAAGAGCATTCACAACCTGACTTGGAAAGATAAAACAAAGCTATCACAAGTACAATCTTCAGCAAAATTCTTCATGCATGATCCCATGAGAGATCCCTCTTTATATAGGGTGAAAGAGGGATGGATAAGGATATTAGTATGATCCCACTAAATCAGAGAAGTGAGTAAGATCCAAAATGATCAGAGGCCACCTCATCTTCTAGACGATTCCCTTCTAGAAATTTCATGAATTTCACCTTTTCCTCTTGTTTGAGCATCATCGCACCCTATGCACAAGAATCCTGTGGTGAAGTTGTAGTCCAGGTTTGGTGCAGCATGCGAAAATCAAGCATCTTCACACCCCAAACATTAAGCAGGGTGCAACAATCTCCTTTGATATGGTTTTTAAGGAAGAAAAGATGATCCACGTTTCTCATGGAGAAAGTATTATTTAGTATCTTCAGGGAACATGGAAGTGAGTTATGCACATATCGTTAGTTGATCACAGGGGTTAAGAAAATAATGCATAACAGAATGACCCCCAAAGTATGAAGTTGGAACCTATGATAGCTAAAATACTTTGGAGAATGTGTGTGTCAAAAACAAGGAGCACATCGATCGAGAACCTGCAAACAATCAAGCATCTGCATAATAATATACCATCTTCTGAGGTAGGCATTCCCATACTCAGGATACAAGTGACTCTAATCATAAGTGTCAAGTGAGTCATGGACACTAAACATACACTGTGGATCCATGTTATCATGATTCAACATAGCCACAAGAAACACACTATGGATCTATGTTTTTAAGAATTAAAATTTGGACATAGCCACGAGATATACACAGTGGATCTATGTGTCAGTACAAACTTATGAATACTCCATCGCATCCTAGACTAATATGATGAGATCCAGGGTCTTCATTTCTATCATTCCAAAGTATGAATCTAGCCATGTGATTACAGGTGTCAAAGTCGAACATGGTAGAAACCATTTGATTACCGGTCATTAATGAATATTGTTAACAAGTGCGATGGAAATCACCATTGATGTCAATGAGTCCCAAGGTGCTCTAGTACAATACAATGAATGTTAAAAAATGATTTGAATTCAAACACTTGGTGGAATCTTCCAATTAGGGGCCAATGATGTGAACCCACTATTGAAAACAACGAGACCTGCCATTGAGGCATGCAGGTTCCAAGGTACTAAATTATTTCCAAGTCTAATTCTAGGATAATGGGTTGAAGTTGACAGGAAGAGACTTGTCATAGGAGCCTTAATGTATCCCCCATCAATTAAAGGAAATATGTAACATATTTGAAGTATATCAGAGTATGAAGTGATTTGGAACTGACTTAGGGAAGGTCGACATGGTAGGAATTTTAAAGATTGCAGATGGCCGACTCGATGAAAGGCTTGTTTAGGTTGGACTTCTCTTGAACATATGAACGACACGACAACTATATTGGCAACATTGAATCAAGGAGGACCCAACATATGGACTTGTGGATGGTCAAACGAGAGAAAAATGGATTTCCCAATCCGGATACAATGATGAAGAGGGGTGTCATGTTCAAGAGCGACTTACTACCACTAACATAGATACAAATATACATTTCTTTCCCAATTTCCCCCCACCATTTATGGTGAGTACCTCTTTATTTTTATGTAATCTTGAAAAGGATAACATATGCTTGTAATGTAAGCTCATCCTTTGGATGAGTCCCTCGGAGTATTTTTAACAAACCCTAGGAAGGAGTGGTTCGGTCCCATATGGGCCTTTTGATGCTTGTTTTAGGAGTCCAAAGAAAGAAAACTCATGGGTTTTTCATGTTTAGAGACTCTGAAAAGAACTTAAAGAAAACTCCAAAATTTCCTTTTTCATAAATTAGTCCGATGAGACCGAAAAACAGATAATCTACCACTCATCAGATGTTTTCTTCAAATACTTTTACGAGCATGAAAAGAACAAAGTCGCTCGACTATATTTTTGAGTTTAGGGAGATTGAAAAGAGATTAAAGGAGACTCCATAGGGTTTGTTTTTCATATTACCAATACGATTCTGAAAAAGTAATAAAATGTTACTCGATTACATTATCCTAGTTTCACGAGCGTGAGAAAGAATTAAGACCATGCTCGGAGTTTTTCCTGAAAAACCCTAGAAGTGTATGTACATAAGAAAAACACGCAAAAATGACCAAAAAGGAAGGATCCATATCAAAATCCTGGTCCTCAGATCTCTCAACCTGCAATAGAGACACTTTACAAAGTTCATGAGGCTTAGGGCATAGGTAAAAACATTCAAAAAATAATTTAATTTGAAATTAAAATGGTAAAAATTGAATAAAATAGGACAAAATATTTCATTTACCATTTCATTTGCATTTTCACACAATTCGTGCCAAAAAAAACCCTTTTTCCTCTGAATTTCAAGTGATGATTTTGGAGCATCCAATGGACCATTTCTTGAGCCGCTTCCATCAAGAAGCTATTCTTCTTCCCCTCTCTCTTTTCATGGTTAAATTTTTCATTTTTAATGGTTAAATTTTGAGTTATGGGAAAAATTTTAGGGGTTACTGCACTTTGAGATGGTCGCAAGCTCACCCTATCATGAACTGCAATGATCCCAAATCACTGCGGGAATTCTACAACCAGGGTGCGACAATGCTACACCGTGGAAAAGAGAGCCCTTGCGACGACCGCAACTCAAATTTTAAAAAGAGAAAAAGAGTTAGGAAAACTTCTGACTTTTAAATTTTGATGAATCTAATCATCTTTTAATTTTGTCTGGTAGGTTTTCATCGGTCATTATGCTCGAGTGGAGGGAACGTGAGCACGAGGAAGAATATTACTTTGTCGGGAATGACCCTAGCACTATCATGGCACTCTAGGAGTGTGGCTTGCTCAAAGTTTTCAAAGTTCAGGTCACAAGAGCCCACTTGAGGCTATTAGAGTACCTAGTACACAAGTGGGATGTCAATGAACAAGCCTTTCATGTGGGTGTGCATAAACTCACCTTAGATATTGATGACATTTACTTCTTGACTAGTCTATCTCTTCGAGGCTTCTGGGTGTCACTATTAGGAAGAACAGGTGGTGGTGAACCCATCGACTATTACATTTCACATCATTGCATACCAGGTATAGAGAAGCATATTGGAAAAGTTTCCATAAACGACGTTCAAGATTTTCCTTTGAGAACTATCTTATACACTATCACTCGGATGGCAGGAAGTGCAGCTCCTCACATGGATTTACAAAGAAATTTTCAGTATGCTATAGAGTGTATGGAGCCCCGGGTTTTCAATTGGTGTGAGGGTCTTCTAAAAAACATGAAGAAACAATTGACAAAGTGTAGGAACGATCGATTGAAAAAATTCAGGTATGGATCTATTTCGGTATCCTTCTTCCTAGAGAGGGTCCTTGTTTTGCACCTACAACATGTGGAATGGGGAATACCTTCTCAATAGGATCCTCGGATGAAAATATAGGTAGATTTGATGGCCCGTCATGGTGGTGTTCCAATCATCACATATGACCAAGCTTTCTTCCAGTGGCTGAGGGACTAACTAGTTATGGTTGAGGACTACGCATATTGTTGAGCCTCATTTTTGTCACCTTCAATTGCCTTATCTTGTCCCATATCCTAACCAATTTTTCCTCATACATATGCACTCTATGCCTATTTTCCACAAAAGACATGTCATTTAACAATTGTTTTGTACATGAGGTAATATTCATTTATTCATGATTTATGTGGTTTATTAATGGTTAGAATTGAATATTTAATGATTATTTTTCTCCTAATTACTTTGACTAATAATTAAGAAGCTCCATTTGGTACTACCACTAGTCTGTTACTGCAACAACCGCTTGATTCAATACTCTTCTTGATACGGTACCAATACTCACCCTGATCCAGTACTTTGTTTGATCTGGTACCTATACTCCTCCTGATCTAGTACTCTGCAGATCCAGTACCACTACTTTGCGCTTCTTCTGGTACCATCTCTACGCCTCTTCCAGTACCAACTCCATATGGTAATGGCTTTGTGCCTTTTATGGTACCATATCCATCCGGTACCACTATTTTGCTGGTTTGGTACCCATATTTATGACTGTGCTCGTCTGGCACTAAACCTCTGCCTACAGGATTCCAGTACCAACATCTTATAGGATTCTGATACCATATTTGCACCTTGATTTATGTGTAGATAAAGATGAATATAAAAATTATGGGATATGGGTTTTGTCCAGAGTGGAATTTTCATGCGGACTCATGGGGAAGAATCCACCCATATCACACGTGTGGACCTCCATCTCAGGGGGAACAATTCAACTTAAAATCATCAAATATTTCTAAACTGCCAGATTCCGCCTCGAGTTGTGTGCAGATGGGAGATGATATTTCAAAACATCCATATGGGTTTGTCTAGAACCCATCCAAATTGAAAACCCAAAAATGGTTCGGAAAAATTATCTACTACCTAGAAAATACAAAGGGTTCTTTGAGGCCAATTTGCCTAAATTGCCAATTTTTCAGAAATTCTAGGATCATGCCCAGATTTGTGGAAAATGCATTTCTTTGATTAGCTAATCGTTGTATTCGACCTCCATTCATGGAAAATTGTTGTGATTTGATTATTCATTGGTTGGCTTGTCTAGAGCCAAATTTGTAATGTAAAAAGTATATAAATTGAGTTATGGCTCTAAGCCAAGGAGAGGAATTGTTATGCTACAGATTAGATTTCTGAACACACTGTTTTTGTAAATTTACTTGTTGAAGATTAATGGAAGTTTGAATTCAATGATCCTATGTGTATTTTAGAATTTAGCATCTTTTGATCTAAAGCCTTCCATGTTTTCATCGACAAGGTCGCACAGATCTAACTTGGTAAGCACATTGTAAATTATTAGTATAGATTTTATTTCATGTACTTGTTGTTTTGATTTCATTTTTTATTTCACTATTAGAATTGATTGCAAAGTGTGCAAGTACAAGAATCATTTGAGAGTCCATCATTCGCATTACATGAGCCAACAAATGGAACATCTCATAAAAACTTATGTTTCTAGTGTAGGAATGAAATAGCTTTTCATAATTATCAAGTTGCATTGATTTATTTTATGAATGTCATTGGTTTGAAGAAGTGTGAAAAATTAGATAGGGATTGTTTTCAAGTTATTATTGAATTGATTTGTTATAGGAAATGAGATCAGATATCCATCTCTCACATACATATGCTTATAATGGAGTGTTTACACCCTGCCTGGTAGTTCTTTTAGCTCAGTTAGGTTTCTAGAATGTTAATGATTGATTGTGTGGTTGTTACAGGATATAGAATCATAGCCCATATCTATCTTTCATGAGTCTATAATGAGTATATCTATCCCCTGAACAAGAATTCTTATTTATACATTTGTTGATCAATTTTGCTTTATGGATTTTGAATTGTATGTGTGGAGTCTTATTTGAAAGGTGTGAAATAGAGTATTTTGTTATTGAATGTTTCTTCTTTATGATATACTCATCAGACATAGTTAAACCACATGTTTTTGACACATATAGTGTAACAACTCTGTTGATTACAAATCTCGATCGATAATTTATGTTTGGTAATATATTATGCATATAATTGCACCAATACTTTGGCGTCATTGTCGGGGAGTTGTAAACGGTAATAGGTAGTATTTGAATTAGATTGCTTTAATTATTTTGGATTGGTTTCATGGATGACATATGGGCGAAGAGTAGACGGTAAGACATGAGGGAAGAGCCCACACATCCACTTTAGTGGGGTTTCTCCAAAGTTAGGATGTCCTCTCCCTTTTATGCATAAGTGTTTTTCTTTTAATGCAAGTGTGTTTTTCCTTATTTTATGCAAACGTGTGTTTTATTTATGATGAACTAACTTGTGTGAACCGATAACCTGGTGAAAACAGGGTCCCAGTAATGCAAGGAGTTCAATTTTGGTGTCTTTTATTTTTGCAAATAGTTTTAATTTCTTAGTTTTAAAATTCAAATCTTTGATGATAAATCATTTTTGGGGTGTTATAAGAACCCTCAAGATTAATTCGTGTTGCGAGACAAGGATCATCAACCAACTAGATTTATTTAAGGATGATAAATATCTTGATGAATTTTCCTCCAATAAATTTCTCACATTCTAGCAGCAGTTGGGATATCTGCCTCTCACGAAGAGCATATCTTGACAACAGTCAAGAATTTAGTTGTCTCTCCACAAGAATATTTAGAAGTCCCTTCGTATTCCTATTGTCAATTTGTTGAGGAGACTAAAGAATCATGGATAGAATTCAATGGAGAGAAACAATTGGAACCTGATATTGAGGATTTCTTAGCATGCCTCTCAGCAGATCCTGTTGGAAGATTGGTTGTTGTCATTGATGTCAAACCTATTCATGGGCTTTGGACTGTGAGATTGATGAAGGTATTTGGACATGAAAGACAATGAACATGCAGATACAAAACCAATGGATGGATAGTATACATCATGTTGTTTCCAGTGGTATGTGGCATGTCACGTGGATCCTCATGATTGAGGAGAAATGAATTTTTGAACATGACAAAGTAAATTGAAGAAGGAAGCACATGTAGGCCCTGAAGATAATTAAAGAAAAGAATTACAAAATAAGAAAGTGTCAGGTCTGCCCTAATTTTAAAAGGAAGTGACACAAATGGTATAAATACATGTCATTATGCATTCATTTGATACACAAGTCGAATTTCAGAGGAAATTAGAAGTAAAGAAGGCTGGATTTCAAGGGGGGATGAAGTCTTTTGGTGATGTGTTCTAAGGTATGTTATTTACAGGTCATCTTACCATTTTCGCTATAACTTTTTTTATAGAATGATTCAGATGGTGAAATTGTTTTGGTATTGAGAAGACATATCAAGGTACCTGTGGTAAAAAATTCATCACTTTGTGCACTATAAGTTTGGAGATACACTCTGTGGAAGATAGGGTTTTTGACTAATCCCGAAGCTAGTCAATAAACAGGTGTTCCAGGTAAAACAACCATAACTTGTTCATAGAAAATCCAAATGAAGTGGGACCACTTTAATTGGAAATAGTACATACTTTATTTTCCTTTGTGCGAGTTTTAGAATCTGATGTTAAATATTGAGCGCGGGGCATTCTGTACAAGTTCGCCCTACTGAATAAACCAGAATTGAACAAGGTCTACCATTCTCTCTATAACTTCTTTTTGGGGAGGATTCAAGGAGTGAAACTTGGAGAATTATCAGAGAATACATTGATTAATATTATGTACAAGATCAAAGTACTCCAAGAATTGAATAATTGCAGAAATTGAAGAAGTCTCAGGAAGCATTTTCAGGTTCTATGTGATGGTTGATTGATGGTGATTATTTAACATAAAGTATTATTATCTCTCATATATTCTTGGGTGGAAGGAAGGGGAAAGGATGGAGAGTTAAACCATATCTTTATCCTCTTGGATTTTTATCCCTCCCTTTACATTTGGAAGTTGTAGCTACCTTTGGAAGTCATTATTTCCCTTGAACAATAACTATTGATTATTTCTCATATATTGTGCATGGTGTATTGTGGTGTATTGGTGTAACTCTTATAATATTGTTCATTTATCATTGGATATAATTGAATGGTTTAATAACAAGTTGAAAAACATTTTAAATTGTACTTGATATTGATTCAGCCCCCTCTCAGTATCAAAAATTGGTATTAGAGCAGGTTTCCTTTAGAATAGTTTAACCACTGGAAGGAAAATCCTGAGCAGAGATGGATGACCATGAGCACATTTCAAATGGGATTCAAATATTTGATGGAAGAAATTATGCATACTAGAGTGATAGAGTGAAAATTACCTAACATCTTTGGGAGTAGACATTTGGTACTCAGTTGTAAATGGCTATGTAATCCCAAATAATGCTCCAACTGATCCAAATGAGAAGAAGCTTATGAGTTGTAATTCAAAGGCCAAACATGTTATTCTAGGATCATTGGCACCAACCATTTATAGAAAAGTGATGGGATGAAACACTGCTAAAGAGGTATGGGACAAACTCAAGAGTATCTACGAAGGTGATCCAAAAGTTAAGTAGGTCCAGCGTCAACAACATAGAGCAGAATTTGAAAATTTGAAGATGAATGAAAAGGAAGATATTGAAACATATTTTCTTAGAGTTGATGAAGTTGTTAATGCTATCAGAGGATTAGGTGAATATCTCTATGATTCCTTGGTTGTACAAAAAGTGTTGAGATCACTTCTCTTGAGGAATGATGTCAAGGCATCCACCATTGAGGAAACTAGGGACTTGACCAAAATGACAATGGATGAATTACATGGGTCTCTTATAGCATATGAAATGAGAATAGGTACATAAAGTGACCAGCCAAACAATGAAGCAGCCTTTAAAGCCATAAAGGAGACAAAAGACAAGGATAACGACCTTGATGAAGAAATAGCAAATTTCATAAGAAGGTTCCAGAAGGGAAGTGTAAGATAGAAAGGTAAGTCTCCTCTCAAATGATTTAACTGTGGTAGAATAGGACATATTGTTGAAAATTGCTACTATAAAAAGAGAAGTCTCAACAATAAAAAGAGATTCTACTCCAAGGATGATGACATCTCCTCAGATGAGAGTGATGAAGAAGATAATGATGGAGGAGAAGTCATCTTCATAACCCAAGAAACCCAAGATGATGATCACAAGAATTCTAAAGAAGAAGAAATCATTTCTGAAGAAGATTCAGATGAAGAAACCAACCTTGATTCCTTTTGGGGATACAAAGACAATGCAGAGAGTGAAGAAGAAGATGAGAATCTTTAAAATTTGAAGCATGTTAAAACTGAAAATAGCTAGCTTAGAAACACAAACATAATACTAAAAGGTGAATTGATTAGTTGTGAAGAAGAGAATTACAAGCTTGAAAATACCATTGATATATTGAAGGAACAATTAGAAGATTATGATAAATTGAAAACATAATTGGATCACACAAAAGGGGAGCTACTATTGACAATAGAAAAGTTGAATAAGTTTGAAAAAAGAACTGAAAAATTAGATGAGGTCCTTAGCAATCAAATACTCTAAATGAAAAGACAAGACTAGGATACAATGACAGTTTGAAGACAAAAAAAAAAAAGGAAGATGAAAATGATGAAACCAACACTCCAAAACAAGTTGAACAACAAGATAGAAGACTAGAATTCAGAAGGAATGAGACATCAAGAAGATCCTCTCCCATCAGGTATGAAATCAATCATTATGAAGGAAACTAGAGAAGAATAGATCATGAAACTAGATGGACCAAACCACAAAGAAGATCACTTACTCCCAGGTATCAATTTTTTTTTCTTGGTCATTGTTATACTTGTGGAAATTTTGGACACAAGGCAATCAATTGTAGAATCAATGAAAGGCATAACTATGCAAGCTACATGAATGGTGAAAATAGTAGATATGGAAATGTTTGTAGACCTATCAACAAAAATTATAATCCATTTGACCTATTAATGGATCAAAATATTGTATGTTACAAGTGAAATAATCTTGTTCACAAAGCATGAGATTGCAGAGAGATGAAGGAATATAATCGTATGTCAAATGTCTGTATACCAACTACAACATGGAAAAGGAAAGAAATTCCACTAAATGAAAATTGTCAAATAACATTGGTCGCTAAATAATGCAAAGAAGAAGATGAATAGTTCATAGATAGTGGGTGCTCATCTCATATGACCGTAGATCAAAGCAAATTTGTCATCTTGAAGAAAAAGGGTGGAAATGTTGCATTTGGATATGACTCATCTACCAAAATACTTGGAAAAGTAACTGTAAATCTTGGAAGTGAAAATGTAAAAGAAGGAAAAGTCCTGTTGGTTGAATATATGAAGCATAATACCCTCAGTGTCAGCAAAATATGTGATCAAGAATACACTCTTAAGTTTGACTCCCAAAAATGTAAAATCAAAGAAAATAACTCAGGAAGATTGGTTGAAATTGCAACAAGAAGACCAAACAACATATACATCCTAGACATAAATAAGAGAGAGAAGATATAAGCCACACAAAAGGATTCCAAGGAAGAAAAAGTTCCAAAGACCAAAAATAAGGATGAAGTATTATTGAGTGCCACATGTTCAAGGGGAGCATCCCCAAAGAAGAGAGTTATCTTTTTCCATTAAACTCAGGGGGAGAAGCCCTACCATTTTCCATTGATGTCAAAGGGGGAGAGAAATTGGGATCATGATGATAGGGGGAGCATGAGTGTTTCCATCAATGACAAAGGGGGAGATTGTTGGAAAATTGATTGTTGTCATTGATGTCAACCCTAGTCATGGGTTTTGGACCACAAGATTGATGAAGGTATTTGGAAATGAAGGACAATGCACATGTAGATAAAACACCCATGGATGGATATTATACATCATGTTGTTTCCGGTGGTATGTGGCATGTCACGTGGATCCTCATGGTTGAGGAGAAATGAATTTTTGAATATGACAAAGTGAATTGAAGAAGGAAGTACATGTAGGCCCTGAAGATAATTAAAGAAAAGAATTACAAAATAAAAAAGTTTCAGGTCAGCCCTAATGTTAAAAGAAAGTGACATAAATGGTATAAATACATATCATTATACATTCATTTGATACACAAGTCGAATTTCAGAGGAAATCAGAAGTAAATAAGGACAGATTTCAAGGGAGGATGAAGTCTTTTGGTGATGTGTTCTAAGGTATGTGATTTACAAGTCATCTTATCATCTTCGCTATAACTTTTTTTATAGAATGATTCATATGGTGAAATTGTTATGGTATTGATAAGACATATCAAGGTACCTATGGTAAGAAATTAAACACTTTGTGCGCTATAATTTTGGAGATACACTCTGTGGAAGATAGGGTTTTTGACTAGTCCTAAAGCTAGTCAATAAACAAGTGTTCCGGGTAAAACAATCATAACTTATTCATAGAGAATACAAATGAAGTGGGACAAATTTAGTTGGAAATAGTACAGAATTTAGTTTCTTGTGTGTGAGTTTCACAATCTGTTGTTAAATATTGAGTATGGGGAATTCTGTACAAATTCGCTCTATTGAATAAACCAGAATTGAACAAGGTCTACCATTCTCTCTATAAATTATTTTTAGGGAGGATTCAAGGAGTGAAAATTGTATAAGTTTCAAAGAATAGATTGAGTAATATTATGTATAGGATCAGAGTATTCCAATAATTGAAGAATTGCAGAAATTGAAGAAGTCTCAGGAAGCATTATCAGGTTCTATGTGATGGTTGGTTGATGGTGATGATTTCATGTAAAGTTTTATTATCTCTCATATATTCTTGGGTGGAAGGAAGGGACAAGGATGGAGATTTCAAACCTCTCTTGATATTGGAGGATTATATCTTCCTCTTGGAGGTTTATCCCTCCCTTTACATGTGGAAGCTATAGCTACCTTTTGAAGTCATTACTTCCCTTGAACAATAATTATTGATTATTTCTCATATATTGTGCATGGTGTATTGTGGTGTATTGGTGTAACTCTTATACTATTGTTCATTTCTCATTGGATATAATTGAATGTTTTAAGTATAAGTTGAAAAAGGTTTTAAATTGTACATGATATTGATTCACCCCCCTCTCAGTATCAACAGATCATGTATGTACTCCAAAGACCAATCATCTTGAAGAAAATAATCTGCGTAGCATGGAAAAGGAGCACATGTTGTATGACCTAAACAAAGAAGAGAATCAAGAATATCATGATCCTATTGAAACATGGTTCCAATTAGTTATCAGGTTACACTACTCTGTTACATTTCATTATTGTTTCATCTCATCATCAAAGAAATTGGTCCTTCATACTCTGGTATGCATTAAAATTTATCTTTTAAACCCGAGTATGGATATATTTTTAAACCTGTTACTCACATGGCTTCACTGGAAGTATGCTTATAATTGAAGGCCATTTTCTTTTGTTCAATTAGATTAGGATAGTAAATCAATAAATAAACGTTGCACATTAGTGCAATGCAACATATCTTTCATACTTTTCATAAATGGGAATGTCAAAAGTTAATAAAACAATCGGTTTAAGATCTTTTCTTCCTATAGTAGATTTCTTTCTAAAAATTTATGATAATTTTGTTTAGAATTTTATGAGAAGGTAATATATTCATCCTCTGAATACACACATAATATTGGAAGGGTTTCAAAATCGAAGAAGGTATCCTTGTCAATGGAAGATAACACTTAAGGGAGTGCTTCATGACCTATTTCTTCAAATTTCTTTTTTTTCCTTAAGTTGTTAAAAAAAGATGCATTCATGCTTTATCATTACCTATCTATTTTAAGACCACTATTTCACAAGAATGATCAATTAAGTGATATTTTTAACAGAAATGAAAATTGAATGTTAATTCTGAACTATTTTATTCATAGCTAATAATTCAACTTTTGACATTTTCCCTGAATTTTCTATTTGTAAGCATGAATAAAAATCTAGCTTTAATTAGTTCTATTGGTTTGTTTTTAGCAGATGTTCACAACCCTCTAAGAAACCTTTTTTTAGCATCTCACATTGTTTTCATGAGTCCATGCAAAACCTTAGGCATGGGGGAGTGGTTGCTGAGACCTTCATATTCTTTTGCAACTTCCATCGGCAAGGCCAAATCAACATGTTCAGTGCTGAAATTTGATAGTCATTTCCAGAATTATTGTACTATTCTATTCTAGTACTGTAGAATTTTGTTCTGGTACTACTTTTTTCCAGTACTACTCGGTTCTAGAACTGTTGAATTATGTTCTGGTACTTCTCAGTTCCAGTACTGCAAAATTATGTTTTGGTACTGCTCTATTCCGGTACTATTTATTCTGGTACTACAAAATCCTTTTCTGATACTATCCTATTCCAGTACTGCATAATCTTGTTACAATACTATCCTGTTCCAGTACTATCTATTTCGGTACTGCAAAAACCTTCTTTGTTATTTATCTCGTATTGATGCCAAAGTGATATGATCTTTGTCATGTGCTTAACATTTTTTTCACTTCAGGTAATTGTAGGTATGAGCTAATATTTTCATGTTCTTTTCATCAAGGATCATTTAAGTCTTGTGTTGAACTATTCTTTCCTCTCATGTGCATCTTCCTCCTACATTTATACACTCACCCCTAAATGAATCATCCTTGCTATCCTTTAAGGAGATATTTTTACATTTAGCTCTATATGATAATGGGTGCACCTATCTTATTACCTCATCATTACGAAAAAATGATTAATAATTGAAATATCCATTGAAAAGTGGAATCACCATTATGTCTAATACTAACCTAGTTGATTCAACAATTTCTTATCCAAGTTCATATTTACAAGTTTCTCTAAGGAGGTATTGATGAAAACCTCATGTGGTGGACTACCCTTGCAAAACCTCAATGAACTTTCATGAGAACCCTACTAGGATTCACTAGAGGGATATCTTAGTCATTATCTGAGATGTTCCATAGTACATTGAATAGTTGAGATTTAAGTCTAATGTGGATGATGTCACCCTTGGGATAATTGCAAGCAGTTAATTATGTGCCTAATAACTCTAAAACACTCTCGTACCACCTGCCTTCCTTATACTCTAAAGTTTTCAATGAACAATATACATCATTCTAAATCTTTTGAGTAATATAATAAAAAGGAAGTATCAGGAAGTACAAGTAAACCCGATGAGGTACTGAACATGCATGTTGGCAGTGAAGCCATTCTTGTATGGTACTAAGGTAAAACCATCAGGGTACTGAACAAGACTGCTGGCAGTGGGCTATGCCGGGTAAAGGGAGTTGAAAAAAATAATGTGGCACACCTAAAACTGAACAAAAACCCTTGGGTATCATTCTGAAGCAATCATTATCAACTCAAGGCTAGGATATGACATTTATATCTCTCAGATGATATTCCTAAGAACCTTCAAGTATCCACTTTAAGGTTCTATCTTTAAAAAAAATAGGTTTTCATGAAAGTGGGACCCTTAGTATATGTAATTCACCTTACCTAAGCAAGAAGAACTTCATCACTAAAAAATTGGATAAGAAATAAGTTAATCATCTTGGGATGTATTCTCTTATGTGTTCCTCTCTTCAAATAAGATCTAAACTATGCTTATATCACTTTTATTTTAAAGGTAATCTAGCCAGGGGCCTATTAGTTAAAGTCGTTATGAAAACTCTTGGTCACTATCCTATAACCATATTAGAGTCACATCCAACCCTTTCTCCTAACTATGATCCACAACAGATTGGATAAGAATTAACGTCAAATCACTAACAGATATAATCTATTACTCATGACTCCACTTTCCCATCATAACTACTTTTCCATGGCTAAGAAGTGTGAAGCATAGGCTAGGAACTTTATATTGTATAGGAGGTTACTTAAAAGAAAAATTAAGGAGCTTAAGAAAGGTGGAACTTCATGGAATGCTTGATCGAGTGAGGAGTATCATCAATTTTGAAATTTTCAAGATAATTGTTGCATGAGGACATGCAATGGATAAGGCATGGGGGAAATGTTGAGCCTCATTTTGTTCACCTCCAATTTCCTTATCTTGTCTCATATCCTAACCAATTTTGCCTCATACATATGCACTCTCTACCTATTTTCCTCAACAGACATGTCATTTAACAACTGTTTTGTACCTGAGGTAATATTCATTTAGTCATGATTTATGTGGTTTATTAATGGCTAGAATTGAATAATTAATGATTATTTTGCTCCTAATTACTTTGACTATTAATTAAGCAGCTCCATCTGATACTACCACTAGTCTGGTACTGCAACAACCGCTTGATCCGATACTTTGCCTGATCCGGTACCAATACTCCACCCGATCCGGTACTTTGTCTGATCTAGTACCAATACTCCTCATGATCTGGTACTCTGTAGTGATCTGGTACCACTACTCTGCGCCTCTTCCGGTACCAGCTCTACGCCTCTTCTGGTACCAGCTCCATCCAGTACCATCTCTACACCTCTTCCAGTACCACTATTGTGTTGGTCCGGTACCCAGATTTATGATTGTCCTAGTCCAATACTAAACCCCTGCCTACAGGATTTCGGTACCAGCATCCTACAAGATTTTGGTACCATATTTACACCTCAATTTTAGTGTAGATAAAGATGAATCTCAAAATTATGGCATATGGGTTTTGTCCAAAGCGGTATTTTCATGTGGAAATGTGTGGCTGAATTCACTCATATCACACGTGTGGACCTCCATATTAGGGGGAACGATTCAGCCTAAAATCATCAAATATTTCTAAAGTGCCAGATTGTGCCTCGAGTTGTCTGCAGATGGGAGGTGATCTTTAAAAATAACCAAATGGGTTTGTCTAGAACCCATCCAGCTTGAAAACCCAAAAATAGTTTGGAAACATCATCTACTACCTAGAATCTACAAAGGGTTCTTTGAGGCCAATTTGCCTAGATTGCCAATTTTTCAGAAATTCTAGGATCATGCCCAGATTTGTGGAAAATGCTTTTCCTTGATTAGCTAATGGTTGTAATCGACCTCCATTCATGGAAAATGGTTTTGATTTGATTGTTCATGGATTGGGTTGTCTAGAGACAAATTTGTAATGTAAAATGTATATAAATTGAGTTATGGCTCTAAGCCAAGGATATGAATTGTTATGTTGCAGATTGGATTTCTGAACAGACTCTTTTTGTAAATTTACTTGTTGAAGATTAATGGAAGTTTGAAGTCAATGATCCTGTGTGTCTTTTAGAATTTAGCATCTACTGATCTAAAGGCTTCCATGTCAGCATCGGCAAGGGACCGCCAATCCAGCTTGGTAAGCTCATTGTAAATTATTAGTATAGATTTTTATTTCCTGTACTTGTTGTTTTGATTTCATTTTTTATTGCACTATTATAATTGATTGCAAAGTGTGGTAGTACAGGAATTGTTTGAGAGTCCATCATTCGCATTACATGAGCCAACAAATGGAACATCTCATAAAAACTTATGTTTCCTGTGTAGGAATGAAATAGCTTTTCATAATTATCAAGTTGCGTTGATTTATTATCTAAATGTCATTGGTTTGAAGAAGTGTGCAAAATTAGATAGGGATTGTTTTCAAGTTATTATTGAATTTAGTTGTTATAGAAAATGAGATAAATCTCCATCTCTCACATACATGCGCTTCCAATGGAGTGTTTACACCATGCCTGGTAGTTCTTTTAGCTCAGTTAGGTTTCCATAATGTTAATGATTGATTGTGTGATTGTTACAGGAGATAGAATCATAGCCCATCTCTATCTTTCATGAGCCTATAATGAGCAGATCTATCCCCTGAACAAGAATTTTGAGTTATACATGTCATAAAGTTGGCTTAGGTTGATGGACAGTTGGTATGGATTGTTGGTTGTCATTTATGTCAACCATTGGAGAGTGATATTCTAGATTGATGTCAACCCTTAGTGATTGATGTCAACCCTTGGAGAAAGTCTGGTAGTGAATTCCAGTAGCAGAAAGGTTTGGGTAATGGAACCAAATTTGTTTGATGTATAATGGTATGAGTTTTAATATATTTGAATGTAATAGTATTCTAGATGGGTATTACATGTCATTCCATTTCTGGTGGTATGTGTAACATCACATAACTCCTCACAATTAGAGAGTTATGGTCATGTGAAGTTGGAGAACCCAGGTTTGGGTAATGGACCCAAGTTTGTTTGAGGTATAAGGGTATGAGTTTTGATATATTTGTAGGTAATACTATTCTAGATGGATAGTACATGTCGTTCCATTTCTAGTGGTATGTGGAATGTCACATAACTTCTCACGGTTTGAGAGTTATGACCTTATGAATTTGGAGAACCCTCATGAGTCATCTAGAAGCCCCAAAAGGTCAAAGTAGTCAAAGTGGTTTAAGATATTTTTCGAAGGTAAATAATAAACTGAAGTGATGAGTGTACTATAATTCAAAGTGAATACAAAATAAATGATTTAAATAATAAAGTTAATGGAGAAATTACTAAGTTGACAAGTGGTTAGAAGTGGGTTAACCCTAAAATAAGGAAAGTGGTTTAAGATGGTTAGAAGGTAACCCCTTGAGGTAAAGTGAAGTGATGAGTGTACTATAAGTCAAAGTGGATACAAAATAAATTAATTAAATAATAATTTTAATGGATAAATTACTAATTGGACAAGTGGTTAGAAGTTGGTTAACCCTAAAATAAGGAAAGTGGGTTAAGATGGTTAAAAAGTAACCCCTTGAGGAAGCTACATGAAAGTATAAATAAGAGGCAAGGATCTCTAATTTTATATCAAAATTGAGAATATTGAATATATATAGGTGAATGAGGTAACTAAAGGATATCTAAGCCGAATTTCAGAGCAAAGGTGAAGTAAAGAAGGTCTAAATTCAAGGGAGGATAAATTTATTTGATGATGCTTTATAAGGTATATTATTTACAGGTCATCTCACCATTTTCGCAATAAATTTTTTTTCTAGAATGATTCATACTGTGACATTGATAGGCCATTGAAAAAACATATCCAAGTAGTTGCGGTATGAATTTCATCTTGTGGGTCGTTGTAGTTTTGGAGTTACACTCCATGGAAAATAGGGTTTTTGGCTAGTCCTGAAAGTAGTCTAATGCAGGTGTTTTGGGTAAAAACGTCATAACTTATTCATAAAAGATCCAAATTAAGTAAGACAGAAAATTTTGGTTAGATTAAAGTCTTTAGTATTCTCTGTAAAATTTTCAGATCCATAGAACAAATATTATGTGCGGGGCACTCTCTACAAGTTCGCTCTCTAGAATAAGCCAGAATTCAACAAGGTATGTCATTTTTCTATAACTCTTGTTATGAGAGGTTCCAAGTGGTGACACCTGGAGGAATTCCACAACACACACTGAAGAATATTGTGTACTATTTTCATATCTTTATTCAGTATAGGTACATAGTTATGATTATTTCAAGTTAGGGTTGATCACTAATCCAAAACTAGTCATGCGAGACTAAAGAAAAGTTTGATGAAAATGCTAGTCTCTTGTTGTTAAAGTTAAGGAAGGTTTTCATGTATGTGATCATTTACACCAAGTCTATTACAGAGTTAAAAATCAGACTTGGATGATGAAATTAATGAGGGCTTTTGGTTGAGGTACATTTTGGGTACATGGTTGAGACAAGTAGTTAATGGGTTGGCACATCCATGAAGTGTATAGTTGATGATATTGGTACATCTTGATGAGTCACAGTTTATTAGTAGTTGATACATGATTGGTACATACTTGGTACATGGTTGAAGGCACTTTTTAGTATTATTGTTCACACATGGTTTATGGACGATGTAGCATAATTGTATTGGTATATTATTAGAAGTACATATTGATCTTGGTGATGATTATGAGTTGTTGTGTTATGCTTGGTTGAAGCACATATTTGAGAGTTGTCTTGGTGAGTGATCTTGGTGAGTAGATATTATTTGGTTGATAAGATTGATGAGATAGGTTGTTGTGATAGGTTGTTTGGATAGGTTTTTGTGACATGTTATTTGTACAGGTTTGGTGCATGGTTGATGCACTTGTTCATGGTACAGGTTGAGGTATAGGTTTATGCATGGTCAATACACTTGTTTATGGTACAGGATGATTACAGTTTGTTTGGTACAGGTTGGTGCATGGTTGATGCACTTGTTTATGGTACAGGTTGATTATAGGTTGAGGTACAGGTTGATGCATGGTTGATGCATGGTTTAGTTTATTGGTACAGTTTGTTTGGTGCAGGTTGATTGGCACAAGTTTACAACAGTATATCTCACAGTGATAGTGTGACAGTGGTTCCATCATTATACTTCTATGCCTGGGTGGTTGGACGGGGAAAGGACAGGTGGTTGGAGCCACCTTTCGGTTGTATATGGAGAACATAGGGGGTTGTAGCCTCCTTCTGGTTGTATCCAGAGAATTCGGGAGTTGGAGCTTCCCTCAGGTTGTAGCCTGCGAAACTAGGGGGTTGGAGCCTCCTTCCAGTTGCAGCTGAAAACAAAGGAAGTTGGTGCTTCCAATGAATGTAATTCTTTAAGAAATATAAAAAAAAGCATTATGTGGTTTTCTCCCGCTCTGGGTTTCCACGTAAAACACTGGTGTACTATGTATGTGTATGATTGTTCATTTGTTCATTGTTTATTTACTCTGAAGTTATTGGATGATAATACTACATTGATATAACAATTGGATTATATAGTTAAAAAGGATTAAATTTCTCTATCATTGATTCACCCCCCTCTCAGTAATCCAACAATTGGTATCAGAGCTGGTTCCTTTAGGAAACAGTTTAACCACTGGAAGGAGATCATGGATTATTCTGAGAATGGAGTACCAATGTTTAATGGACATAATGGTTTTCAGTATGATATGTGGAGCATAAGGACAAAAGTATTTTTAGAGGCACATGGGCATTATATTTATCTATCAGTTGTTACAGGATATTATAGTTCAAAAAGGGCAAAGACTGCAACCAAGAAGGAATTGAAGAAGAATAAAAAAATATAAATGGATTTCATCTGGGAAGGATTACCTAATCCGGTAAGAGAAAAGGTTGGTAAATTATCATCAACAAGAAAACTTTGGGATAAGTTACATGACATATATTCTTCACTCATCACAGACTCAAAAAATTTCAAAGAAGATGCATATACAAATCAAGAAGAATTATGTTCACCATGTCAAGCAGATTCAGAAGATGAAGAGTACATAATCACCAGAGGTATGTTGTTTTTCTTTAATTGTGAAAAACGTGGACATCTTGAAATAGAATGCCATGAAGGAAATGAGACAGAAAAACTAATTGAAAAGGAAGACAATTATAAAAAAGAATTGATTAGTGCTTTAGATGAACTAAGAGAAGAAAACAATTCACTCAAGAAATAATTGATGAAACAAAAGGAAAGTGTTCACATTTTTTAAGAGGCCCAATAGGTCATCAAGAACTTAAGAACTCAGCTAGAAGAAGACAAAAAGATCGAAGAAAATCTTGATTATCAAAAGCAGTGTTTGGAAACCAACATAGCAATACAGAAGGAAGAAGAAGAAATGAGAGAGAAGATATTGAGAGATCATCTTAAGGAAAGAACTAATGATATAAACCATCTTGAGGTGGAGTTTGGTCAAGAAAAGAAAGGACTTGAAGAATAAATAATCACACTAAAAATTCAGCTTGAAGAAGCGAAACGAACAGAAGAAGTCATGAAATCTCAGATAATGAAGAAAGAAGAAGAGGTTGAAAAGATTGAAGAAGAATTTGTCACATTGAGAAGTAAAATCATCAAGATCAAAAAGAACGTTGAAGAGACAGAAACATCCACATCAATTATAGAGAATGAAGAGAAGCACTCTAGGTTGCTAGAAAAGAAGAATGAAGAAAATAGAAAGAGTTATGTAGAAGTATTCAAAGGAAGGAATCATGGTCAACTAGAATCTAAGAAAACTATTGAAGATACATATTCAAGAACACCATCCATGTTCAAGCTAGAAAGAAGCTTCAATCATGATCATGATCAGTCAAAGGAAAAAATTCAAAGGATTGTGCCATAAAGAATATCATTCACTCCCAGGTATGCAAATTTATTTTATGGTCATTGTTTTTATTGTACTAACTTTGGACATAAGGTTGCAGATTGCAGGGATTATAAAATAAATGTTCAATCAAGAAGTTCCTATGTGGTCACACGTAACATTGAGTGTTACAAATGTCCTAACTACGGACACATATCCAGTGATTGTATAACCATGATCGATACTTCCATGAAAGAGAAAACTGATATCAGATATAAGAAAGTATGGATAAAAAAACAGGAAGAACAGGTGAACAACGACCAGGTACCAGAGATCGCAAGATTGGCAATAAAACGAGATGAACAAAATTTTACAAAGAAAAAGAAAGATGTCATATACAAAAAGGTTTTGAAAATAACTAAAAGAAAGGAAGGATGGGTAAATAAGGAACAAGTTCAAGAGATTGTACGTTCAGTAATTGTAGTGAAATATCAATCCACAGATAGAAAGAAAGAATTCATAGATCAAAGACATAATGAATCTAACAATGAAGATGATGATGAATAGACATCAGAGCATGAATACCAATCAAGTATCACTTTCTATGGGAACAGGTTGTAGAGAAGAAAATCAGATTTGAATATGTGGGAACAAAAGAATAAGTGGCAGACATATTTACAAAACCGCTTCCACAGGAAGCCTTTGAGTATCTTCGCCAGAGACGTGGAGTAATTTCTACTCCAAAATGAATTATTTTGAATGCTTATCTTATATGTCTTATATTTATATGAGGAAGCACCATAAAGAGGAAATTTCAGGTTAAGAGATCAGTTCATGTTGGGAGATTAGTTTCAAGAAGAGCTTAGTCAGGGGGAGTATTCCCATGGACAGTTCAGTTAGGGGGAGCAGCCTCAGATGGAAAGATACCTTTGACATTGATAACAAAAGGGAAGATATTTATCACATGCATGATATAAATGCTTGGAGAGAGAGCACAAAGGCATGTAGATAGGGGGAGTAGCCCAAGGAGAGTTCAATTAAGGGGAGAAACCCTAAAGGGAGATACCTTTTTCCATTGATCTCAAAGGGGAAGAGATACAAACATTGATGAGGAGTATAAGCATGAATGTTATCATGACTAAGTGTTGCCATAAATCTTGGTGTTTTTAGCAATGCCAAAGGGGGATATTGTCAGACAGTTGTCTTAGTTTGATGGACAATTAGTATGGATTGTTGGTTGTCATTGATGTCAACCATTGGAGAGTGATATTGTAGATTGATGTCAACCCTTAATGATTGACGTTAACCCTTGGAGAAAGTTTGGTGTGAATTTCGGTAGCACAAAGGTTTAGGTAATGGACATAAGTTTTTTTGATGTATAGTGGTATGTGTTTTAATATATTTTAAGGTAATACTATTATATATGGGTATTACATGTCATGACATTTCCGGTGGTATGTGGAACATCACATAACTCCTCACGGTTAGAGAGTTATGGCTATGTGAAGTTGGAGAACCCAGGTTTGGGTAATGGACCCAAGTTTGTTTGATTTATAATGGTATGATTTTTGGTATAGTTGTAGGTAATACTATTCTATATGGATAGTAAATTTCATGCCATTTTTGTTGGTATGTGGAACGTCACATAACTCCTCGCGGTTTGAGAGTTATGGCCTTACGAATTTGGAGAACCCTCATGAGTCATCTAGAAGCCCCAAAAGGTCAAAGTAGTCAAAGTGGTTTAAGATATTTTTAGAAGATAAATAATAAAGTGAAGTGATGAGTGTACTATAATTCAAAGTGAATACAAAATAAATTATTTAAATAATAAAGTTAATGGAGAAATTACTAAGTTAACAAGTTCTTAGAAGTGGGTTGGCCCTAAAATAAGGAAAGTGGTTTAGGATGGTTAGAAGGTAACCCCTTGAGGTAAAGTGAAGTGATGCGTGTACTATAATTCAAAGTGGATACAAAATAAATTATTTAAATAATAAATTTAATGGATAAATCATTAATTGGACAAGTGGTTAGAAGTTGGTTAACCCTAAAATAAGGAAAGTGGGTTAAGATGGTAAAAAGTAACCCCTTGAGGAAGCTACATGAAAGTATAAATAATAGGCAAGGATCTTGCATTTTATATCACACTTGAGAATATTGAATATCTAGAGGTGACTAAGGTAACCAAAGGATATCTAAGCCGAATTTCAGAGAGAAGGTGAAGTAAAGAAGGTCGAAATTCAAGGGAGGATAAATTCTTTTGATGATGTTTTCTAAGGTATGTTATTTATAGGTCATCTCACCATTTTCGCAATAATGTTTTTTTTTATAGAATGAGTCATACCGTGAAATTGATAGGTCATTGAGAAAACATATCCAAGTCATTGTGGTATGAATTTCAGCTTGTAGTTCGTTGTAGTTTTGGAGTTACACTCCATGGAAAATAGGGTTTTTGGCTAGTCCTAAAACTAGTCTAAAACAAGTGTTTCGGGTAAAAACGTCATAAATTATTCATAATAGATCCAAAATTAAGTAAGACAAAAAGTGTTGGTTAGATTATAGTCTGTAGTATGTTGTGTAAAATGTTCAGATCCATACAAAAAATATTTTGTGTGGGGAACACTCTACAAGTTCTCTCTCTAGAATAAGCTAGATTTCAACAAGGTATGTCATTTTTTCTATAACTCCTTTTCTGAGAGGTTCCAAGTAGTGAAACCTGGAGGAATTGCATAAAACACACTAAGAAAAATTTTGTACTATTTTTAGATCTTTATTCATTACAGGTACATAGTTATGATTATTTCAACTTAGGGTTGTTGACTAATCCAAAACTAGTCATGTGAGACTAAAGAAACGTTTGATGAAAATGCTAGTCTCTTGTTGTTAAAGTTAAACAAGGTTTGCATGTATGTGATGATATACACCAGGTCTATTACAGAGTTACAAATCATATTTGGATGATTAAATTGATAATGGGTTTTGTTTGAGGTACATTTTGGGTACATGGTTGAGACAAGTAGTTGATGAGTTGGCACATACATGAGTTGTATAGTTGATGATGTTGGTACATGTTGATGAGTCATAGTTGATGAGTAGTTGATACATGATTGGTACATACTTGGTACATGGTTGGAGGCACTTGTTAGTATTATTGTTGACACATGGTTTATGAATGATGTAGCATACTTGTATTGGTATATTATTAGAAGTACACATTGATCTTGGTGATGATTATGAGTTGTTGTGTTATGCTTGGTTGATGCACATATTTGAGAGTTGTCTTGGTGATTGATCTTAGTGAGTAGATCTGATTTGGTTGATAACATTGATGAGATAGGTTGTTGTGATAGGTTGTTGTGACATGTTATTTGTACAGGTTTGGTGCATGGTTGATGCACTTGTTCATGGTATAGGTTGAGGTACAAGTTGGTGCATGGTTAATGCACTTGTTTATGGTACATGTAGACTACAGGTTGTTTGGTACAGGTTGGTGCATGGTTGATGCACTTTTTTTATGGTCCAGGTTGATTGTAGGTTGAGGTACAGGTTGATGCATGGTTGATGCATGGTTCGGGTTATTGGTACATGTTGTTTAGTGAAGGTTGATTGGTACAGGTTTACAGAAGTATATCTCACAGTGATAGTGTGAAAGTGGTTCCATCATTCTACTTCTACGTCAGGGAGGTTGTACGAGGCAAGGATAGGTGGTTGTAGCCACCTTCCAGCTGTAGCTGGAGAACATAGGGTGTTGTAGCCTCCTGCTAGTTGTAGCCAGAGAATTGGGGAGTTGGAGCTTCCCTTAGGTTGTAGCCTGAGAAACTAGGGGGTTGGAGCCTCCTTCTAGTTGCAGCGAAAAACAAAGGAAGTTGGTGCTTCCAATGAATGTAATTATTCAAGACATATAAGAAAAAGCATTATGTGGTTTTCTCTGGCTTTGAGTTTCCACGTAAAACAATGGTGTACTGTATATGTGTATGATTGTTCATTTGTTCATTACTTATTTACTCTGCAGTTATTGGATGATAATGCTAAATTGATATAACACTTGGATTATATAGTTAAAAAGGATTAAATTGCTCTATTACTGATTCACCCTCCCTCTCAGTAATCCAACAATACATTTGTTGATCAATTTTTCTTTCTGGATTTTGAATTGTATGTGTGGAGTGTTATTTGAAAGGTGTGAAATTGAGTATTTTGTTATTTAACGTTTCTTATTTATGCTATACTCATTAGACATAGTTAAACCACATGTTATCGGCACATATATTGTAACAACTCTGTTGATTACGAATACTGGTCGATAATTTATGTTTGGTAATATATTATGCATATAATTGTACCAACACATATGTCGGGATTCACTTCCATGGAGAACCCAACTTGGAATTACCTGAGGGTTCCTAGTGGGGAGAGATAGGTAAGAAGAATCTTTTCATTATATTTGTTTTTTGGTATTTTAAGTATAAAATGTTTTTGTTATTTTATCCGAGACTAAACAAGTGTTCTCAACAATGCAGATGTGGCGCCTTATCGGTCTCCAGGATTATCTCCTATTCATAGACATGGAGAGACAGGCACAGTGGTGGGTCGAGGGGTGGTTGCTGAGGATCTCAAGGATATCGATCAAAACCTTGAGGGATTGACCATGAACATCCATGAAATTACTGTGGACGAGTTACCTCGACGCTACCAATGCCATACAATTGGCGTATCAACATCCATTGGTCGATTGCTTCATCGAGTAGCACAAACAGTCATTTGTTATAGTGAGAATCATCCTTGATACCTATGTATACAAAGCCACGAGCTTCACCATTTTGACATTCTGGTCTCAAGACAAACACTTTTTTGTAACTTTTGATGTATTAATATAAAGTTCTTACCATCTTACTTGTCTTTTAAATGTGTATTTGGATTTATAAATGGCGCAAATGTCTATCTAAAACATAATTAGGAAATGCATATGTTAATTTGTTTAGACATCTAGGAATATGTTGATACTTAATATAATCAAAATGTCTTTCCAAGAGGCGAATTTTCAAGTATACTCATAACAATGTAGGACTTCAGATGGAATAAACGTTACTCAATTGTAGTACCACTAATTATGAATCAAGCCATATGATAAGATGATGGATTCCAAATGAAATGGCTTCAATTAATAACTCAATAACTTCATTGTATTCCACAATATTATTAGTTACATGACCAAGGAAAACATTGTGTAGACTGACCAACTCATCCATAAGTGCATATATTTTCCATGTAATAGACTCTAGGTTTTGAGTATTGTGACTAGCACCATCAGCAAAGCCAATATAGGGTAGTGAAGACACCGACATCTAGAAACCAAGCACAAGGCAAGGTAAGAATCTTAAAGGCAGAACAAGAAATGAAAAAAACACACACTAGGGTATGATACACTAAAATACAAAGAACTCGTGCAAAAAATATTTTAAGCATAGTACTTCTTCAAGTAAATCCCATTTATGGGTTCACCCAAAGGAATTCCATCATAATCCACCAACTCATAAGCCCCTTTCTCCAACACTCGCTTAACGATATATGGGCCATGCCACATGGGCTTGAATTTACCGGCCCCTAATAAGTCACGATCATGTTCGTAAAGGAGAACTAAATCATCCTCAGAAAAAACATGTGGTTTGACATGCTTGTCATATTGAGATTTGACATGTTTTTTCTGAGTTTCTATGACTAAAGCAGGATCACGGCAAGTCTCATCTAATTCCATAAAATACAAGAGATGTTCTTCCTCGACTAAGGTGTTAGGGAGAAGTTCAACAACTAGTTTCAAAGATGGGATTTCACATTCAATCGACAAAATAGCTTCGATACCATATACTAATTGGAAACGTGTGAACCCTGTGGCATATTTAATGGACATCTAATAGGCCCATAATTCTAAAAAGAGAATTGTGTGCCAGCTTGACTTGTGAATTTCTACCATTCATCGGAGCATAGTAGTTAAAACTTTTTTGATTGCTTCAACCATGCCATTGGCCTGTGGATAGTAAGGGGTTGAGTTTTCATGTCGAAGAACCAAATTCTCAGTAAGTTCAAACATCATGAAATTGTGAAAATGACTACCATAGTCAGTGACGATGGCTTGAGGGATGTCAAACCTAGTAATAATATGATTGAATATGAACAAAGTTGTAGTTTTCTCGGTATTATCAAATGTAGGCATTGCCTCGGTCCATTTAGTGAAATAATCCATGCCTATGATAATGTATCCATACCCCCCGGTCGAGTGAGGATCACATGTCATGAAGTCAATGCCCCATTTAGTGAATGGACCAACGCAAACTACAGGGTAAATAGGAGCAGGATGTGATCATATCTTACTGTTATACGTTTGACAAGTGTGGCATTTCTGAATGGCAGTAATGCAATCCTTAAACAACTAAGGCCAAAAGTAACAAGCTCGTAAGATATTTTGGGAAGTGGATACCTAGACATATGACCATCACATGCTCTGGAATGACAGTCATTTCAAGATTTCTCAACTTCATCATAGGTTAGACATCATTGAAATACGAAATCAATACCACGACGGTAAAGGGTATCACTGAGGATAATGTATTGACGGGCTTGATACCGAATGCGATGACGATCTACACAAGAAAGATCAGGATGGAAAGTTTGGGTTTGGAGATAAATGATAATGTCTCCATACCAGATATCATCTGAACTGATCAAAAAGAGAGACTCACCAGGAAAGGAATCCCATGCCACAATTTTTGTCTCAATGGAGGGAAGGTCACATATCAATTCGGAAAAAAAAAAATATTTCTTTGACTTGGCTTTCTCAAACTCCAAATAAAACTCATGGAGAATCACTATCCATTTGGAGTATTTCCCCCCCATAAATTAGCGTGTAAGGATATGTTTCATAGGGTTTCAATCGAAAATGATGGTGGTTTTGTGTAATATGATATAATGACGAAAATGTTGAACATCTTGAACAACTACCAAGGTCAGTTTCTCCACATGCATATATTTCATTTTGATGGTCGTGAGACTCCGAATCAAATAGTAGATAACATGTTCATTGTGTGAATCATCCTCTTGGAATAGAACCATGGCTATTGTAGAGTCTGAAGCAACCAAGTATAAGAAATAATATCGACTATAATTTGGGGGACATAAGAGTGGTGTACGGGTTAAGGAAATTTTCAAAGATTCAAAGGCTTTGTTGGCAGAGTCTTCCCATACAAAATCATGACCCTTCTTAAGAAGTCGAGTGAAACCTTTCGTTAGTTCGGAATAATTGGGAATGAATCAACGTAAAAAGTTTTCCTTCCATTGCAAACTTTGGAGTTGGCGTAAGGTAGAAGGAGGAGGAAAATTGAGAATAGCTTCAACCTTCAAAGGATTCACCCTAATCCCATGTGTATAAATGATAAAACCAAGAAGTTGTCCAGACTCCACACAAAAAATTCATTTGTGTGGATTCAATTGTATGAGATAATATTGACAGCTTAGGGAAATGGCTCATAAATGTGTCGGGTGATCTTGGCGATGCAGGGAATGTGTCGGTAATTCATCTAGGTAAGGTTGTACAATGTTCTTAAAATCATGAAAAGCATAAGACATAGTGCATTGAAAAGTAGCACCAACATTCTTGAGACCAAATGGAATTTTATGGTATGCAAAGGTACCTCAATGGAAAATAAAATAAATCTTATGTTGATTCGTAGGTAAAATATTGATTTTATTATAGCCGAAGAATCCATCCATCAAAGAGAAGATTTCACTCTTGGCACAATTGTCAACGATCTGGTCGATGAAAGGGGTTGGATAATTATCTTTGGGACATGCCTTGTTAATATCCCTATAATCAACACAAACATAGATCGTTCCTTATTTCTTCGTAACCAGAACAAGATTAGACACCCAATCAATCAATGCTACAGGGTAGACAAAACCGACTTTAAGAAGTTTTTCAACTTCGAGTTTAATAGCAACAACTTTGTGTGGATGAAATGGGCGAAGTCTCTTTCGAATGGGTTTAGTGTCCAGGTATGTCTTAATTTCATATACAACAATATTTAGATTAAGTCCATGCATCTATTTGTAACTCCATGAAAAAACGTCACAAAATTCTTGGAAAACAGCCTTGTAAATACAGATCGCATTAGGAGAACATGAGGCACCAATATGAACATTTTCCACTATTTCAGGCTTAATTGAAATATCTGGAGGGGTGGTGGGTGAAATATTTCCCAAGTTCCCTTCGTACAAAACATCACATGTTGGTTCAGGAATAGGGGGAATAGTAATGATAGTAGACAGATTCGAAATCCATTGATAACTCTCGATAGTCTCAGGTTCTAGGAAGAGGATAGAACGATGATGCCCATCATCCCATGGGGTGTCTTCCATGGATATAACTGTCATGATCATTTCATTGGTGTGAAATACTACTTGAAATGTATCAAGAGATGTATCTAAGAGGGAACGAGGAGAAGGATTTGTTGATTGAATAGTTTGATAGGCCAATTCTACCAGACTTAAAGGCATTTGGTCACCATAACGAAGACATCCGTCCAAGATAGGTACTATCCAAGGGTCATAATACTCAGGGGTTTCTCCAACAGTGTTTGATATCATGTTAATTGAAGTGAAAAAAGGAGGAGGAACATCAGGTGGTGGAATGGGGAAAGTACCCATTAACGATGAATCCTTTAAAAGACCCACACGGATATTCTCATAACTAGGAGGTGTTTTCGCAATGAAAGGAACGTTACTAGTGGGTGAATCTGAACTAAAGAAGGTGAGCTAATATATGGTAACAACTTTTCCTTGGTGAGGGAAACGTATCACACGGAAAAGAGTAGAAGCAATTGTGCACATAGAATCAATCCAACTATGGCCAAGTAGAAGGTTGTAATCGAGAGGTGCATGAAACACCTCAACCTCAACAGTAACCTCTTTGCCTTCTAACGCAATAGATAACGAAGCAAGAAAACCATAAGGTTTAAACCCTATAACATTAAAAGATTTTAAAGTATTTTGTGACTCGGTAAAGGAAGGAGAGCCAATGGATTTCCAAAAAGTAATGGACATGATGCAAGTTGAAGCTCGTTCATCAACAATGATTCAACAAATGTTTTTATTTTCCACAATGACTTGTATTTGAAACGCTAATTGATGAGGGATATTTGGAATGTGATCTTCCAAGTTAAATATTATCAAGTTCGTATCGGTAGGATATATTCCACCAATAGACTTTAACAGTGCCTTATGTTGCATAGGACAACTTTGAAGGACTTCGAGAGCCGACATCGCAGAAGGTGCATGTGCAAGATCTTCAAAAATACTGTAGTTTTGAGTGGCACATGCATGGGGTTAAATGCAGACTTATAAACAATGCCCTTAGGAGGTGGACAAAGAAATGTATCTAGACTCGAGTGTTCAAGATGAAGAGGACCATTGGGAGGTGAAGTCAATGGAGGAGGTTGAACCAATGGAGGTGGTGAATCATCAACTTTCTCTTTGGAAGGAGAATAATATTTGGTTCGAGTAGTGACTGCAACTTCGTTCTTCTTGGAGTCACCAGTACACATAAGTACATAGGATGTTGTAGAGGGAGAAGGTTGGTCATGGATAACCAATTGGGCATGTTGTTGAGAAGGAAAAGGTTGTGACAAAACGATGGGTGTAGGAGGTGTCCCAGACCCTTGCAGTAATTTACTAACCTCAGCATGTCTTGGAAAATATTTCATATAATGATCCTCACCACAGATAATACAAGGATAATGAGGTTTTCTCTTTTCTTTATCATCAACACACTGAGCCTTGGGTTTATCGGATTGTTGATTATTATTTTTATCCTCTTTATTCTTACCCTTCCCTTTATTTTTATTTTGAATTTTATCGGTAGGTGTAGAATGAACTGTATTGACCTCAGAGGTTTTACCAGGAGTAGGAGTCGAAGGAGTAACATTTTTTATATTAGAAGTAGTAGATTTTGGATTGGAATGACTGGCTTGTTTATACTGAGTCTCAACATGAAAATTTCCAATCACACCATCATCAGCATGAGAATCCACTGGAGGTGTTGGGGTTGGATTTGTAGATGGGTGAGGAGCATCAGGGATCAAGTCATATAACGTGCTCATTTGTGAATAAAAGAGATCCAATTATTGAGCATGACTAATCGCCTGCTCTTCAGTTAAGACACCTCACATGGAAACATTAAGGGTTATAGGACCGATGAGTCATTTGGTAAACCACTCAGCCAATAATTGATCAGGAAGGGGAACTTTGATTAATCATATTATCCTCCTCCACTCGTGAATGCATTCAGAAATATGAGTAGAAGAGGATTGTTTAAATGAATTCAAAATTCTGGTTCATGTATCATACCTTATCGGTAACTGGTAATGCATTAACAAATCCATATTTAAGGTGTTGAAATCATTGAAGAATCCTCGTGGCAATTCAATATACCATTTTTTTATCGAACTCATAAGAATTTGTTAGAAAATACATAATCGAATGGAGTCATCCATCAAGGATTTGCATGAACACCAAAGATGAAATGTCATGACATGATTATTTGGGTCTTCTCCTGATCAACCATCAAACTTAGGAATGTTTGATGGTAACTTGGCAGGTATGACCGACCAATAAGGAGAATGCAAAATAGGATCATTCAAAATCCTAGACAAATCCAGTAAATCCAAGGGATCTAGAAATGACAATTGTTTGTTCACTTGAGGAAACTGGTAATTTTGAGGAGCTAATCCCATAGGTATACTAGTAGGACCATAAGAAGTTTGTAGATAGTTAGAGGGTCCTGTCAAATTTGGTTATGAAGGGTTTTGATTCAAGTAGCCAACATGTGTTGGTTGATTGGGTATGCTACCTTGGAAAGGAACATTAGACTAAAAATATTGACCCTAGGTAGGATTTACAGAGCCTGGATATGGTTTCCCAGGATTAGGGAATACAAAATAATTTAATTGAGGAGGTTTCCCCTCATGTGGTTATTGATTACTTTGGAAAGGAAAATTCCAAGGTTGAGATTGTAATATAGGTGTATATTGCCTGTATGCTGGGTTATGACCTCCAACTTGGGGTTGCCCCCCAACTTGAGGTTGGCCTCCAACAGGAATTTGAAAACCAGAAGTGACTGAATAATTGGTGCCACCAACTTGATTGGAGCTACTTGGGCCAGGATGATTAGATATTCTAGGTGGAGGTGGAGTAGGAATGTTAGGCCCTCTGGAGAGAACCTAGGTAGGTGTGGGAACAAAATCACTAGCAGCATTACACCTAGGTGGAATAAAAATATTAGGCCCTCTATATGGACTCTAGGAAGGATTAGAAATAGAATTATTAAGATCATTATACCTAGGTGGAAGTGATGGACTTGATCTAGGCTGAAATGGAATCTCAATAGGAGCTTGAGTTATGACCAGACTTCTTGCAAAAACATGTGTAACTTGCGGGACCGTGGTAGAGCTAGTGAGTTGGAGGGGAAGAATTGTATGAGAAACAACCAACAACTGGTGTGAAACCATAAAAATGTTACTGGTCATGCCAGTAAATTGATCTAAAGGTATTGTATCAGAAGTGGAAGTCACATGTGTATGTGATGACATAGGTTGATTTGGGCTCATTCCTAGGTTATCAAACATATCGTGTCCTGAGGAGGTCCTCCAAAAAGAACAAACAAGGACTGAGTTAGGATTAAAAATTCCAGCAGTATGAACCAGAGTTCTAAACGATTCACTATGAAAGGGTGGATCGTCTACACCAGACTCTGTTGGACAACTGAGAGGGGGGGGTGAATCAGTTGTTACCATGCTTAAACAATTATGCTTATTTTAAACTCTTTACAGAACAATTAATGTCAATCACAATAATGGAGGGAAGTAAGCAATAGAACATTCAACATCATTCACACATATGAAATATACAGAGAAAAATATTTCCTGAGGAAACCCATAAAGGGTAAAAACCTCTTCTTCTTTATATGATAAGTAATCTTTACATTCTGTACATTATCATGCTTATGAGCACCAACTCATAATGAGGCTAAAACCTCTATTTTTCAAGCTGCAACTCGCTAAGAGCACCAACTCTATGGATTCTCTAGCACCCACTAGAAGGAAGCACCGACTCCCTGGTTTCTCTAGCACCCACTAGAAGGAAGCACCAACTCCCTAAGAGTTCCAACACCAACTGGATGGAAGCACCAAATTCCAGTTACACAGGCATCGATTTGTATATCAGATAACCAATGTTCTCCCTTGCACCACCCTGCCACCCTGGTTTTTCTGGCTGCAACCAGATGGAAGCTACAACTCGTTGTGTTCAAGCACCCACTTGAACCTCTGCGGACAACAGTCCTCCCTAGCACCTCCCAACCACCCTTAAATATAAAATTTTCTATATATAATTTTATCACAGTGATACAATATTTATCAATGGCTTACCAGTCTTATCACTGTTCTATTGCACTACTCTTCTCTACCTGCATCAGTGTCTTCCTACACACTCCCCTTACACTTTATGTTATTCTTCCTTTTATGCTCTGTGTGCAATGTCCCTTCAATGCACCACTCCCCTTCTGTGCATTTCGGCTACTGCACTCTGCCTCCTTCTACACACATAAATCCCTCTTAACAACAATGCCCATCTCTTCTCTATTATGCATATTTATACTATCTGTGCACCTTCTTCGTCCTCCATGCATAGTGCCTCTACATGCTCTTCAATGTGCCACGGTTCTATTCATCGGGTTGTTCACTGCCACTTCAATCTTTTCTCTTCTTCTCTCGCTCAAGTATCAACACACTCTCTCTGTTCTGCATGTTCTACTCGTGTCGAGTCCTCTACCTCATCATCATGGCAATTCCTCAGCTTTTCTGGCGGTTATGCCCATGCATTCATCATCACTGGGTGTTATACTGAGATTCCTTAGCCTCTCTAGCAGTCGAGGCTCTTTGTCTTCTCTTTCACAGTTGAGCTCATCCTCTCTGTTGCAGTTATAGGCTTCAACGCTCTTCCATCTGTCAATCGCCTCTATGAACAGTCTTCATTCCACTAGCAGATTCGTTGAGACTCTTAAGCTTCTCTTGAGATCACCCTGAAGTCTCTTCAAGTCCTCTAGCAGAAACAATCAGGCGTTTCTAGAAGTTACACTATGAACCTCCAAAAACCGCATTAGTAACTGAATCGCCACTGATTGATTAACTGTGAAGAGAAACAGTATCCCTTCGATCATATTCCCGAATAACCTACACCATTGGATCATAAACGATGGGTCTCGTGCTTATTTTGCCATTTCACAATTCAACATTTCAGCATTTCGACATTCCTGTGGTGACGCATCTCATCTCTCCAAGTCGCAATCTCTGAAATGGAGATTAGCTTCATGCTACCTCCTCCCTTGAGCCTTCATCGATGTGACCATTGGTTATGACCAGGGGCCAATTCTGAACACGCATTTCGCATTTCGAGTTTCAGAGATTCTGTGATGAGTCAAATCGACTCTCCATGTCCCAACCTCCAAAATGGAGCTTGTCTCTTGGAGTTCTTCTCTACAACTCTTCGACAATGTGACCACCAGCGGTGACCAAGCACTTGTCCATATAGTGCTTTCGTAATTTCTCATTTCGGCACTTCGGGACTCTTATGATGAAGAGTCTCGACTCTTGACTCCTCCAATTCCTGGTATCTGAAACTCTGGTTGATGTGCCGGTTTGGGGATTTTCGGCGTTTCGCATTTCGGCACTTCAGGACTCCTGTGATGAAGAGTCTTGACTCTTGACTCCTCCAACTCCTGGTATCTGAAACTCCGATCGATGTGCCTATTTTGGGATTTTTCAGCATTTCACATTTCGGCACTTCAGGACTCCTATGATGAAGAGTCTCGACTCTTGACTCCTCCAACTCCCAGTATCTGAAACTCTGGTTGATGTGCCTATTTCGGGATTTTCAGCGTTTCGCGTTTCAACACTTCGGGACTCTTGTCATGAAGAGTCTTGACTCTTGACTCCTCCAACTCCCGGTATCCAAAACTTCGAAGTGGAGTCTTTGTTTCTGATACCCGAAATGGAATTTATCTTTTGATCTTTCCATGCGATCATCATTTTGCTGCTGGTTGTGATCTTTGCCATCAATGAAAAACACACATACACTGCACTCCGCGTGCACCTCTACACTATCTCTTCTAGTCTTCACGAGCTTGCTCTGCTGCGTCTTCCCAAAATACTTCTGGTGCCTGCCTGGCACATTATACCTATACTCAAGCCATCATCGTTGTTATACTTTCCATCAATGACAAGCATACACTGCCTGTAAAACATGACAACAAACTTTGCATAAGGTCCATTAGATATTGTTGATTAAGGTTAGTTGTCATTGATGTCAACCCTTGAAGAAATCACGGTAGCACAAAGATTTGGGTAATGGACCCAAGTTTGTTTGATGTAAATATGAATCAATATTGTATTTTCATGGTTGATAATAAGTATAAATGGATGAACTCCAAAGTGGTCCCCTTATGGTGAAATCCATCATGGGAAGACACTTTGCGGATTGAGTTATCCTAGAAGTATGGTTAGAGAACCCATTCTTATTTGTGGAATAATGAGATGAAGGTCAATGAATTTATCAGTGAAACTATCCTAGATGGATATTGCTTTCCATGCCATTTCCAGTGGTATGTGGAATGTCACATAACTCCTCACGGTTATAGATTTATGGCCATGAGAAGTTGGAGAACCCAAGTTTGGGTAATGGACCCAAGTTTGTTTGATGGATAATGGTATGAGTTTTGATATATTTGTAGGTAATACTATTCTATATGGATATTACATGTCATTCAATTTCTGGTGGTATGTCGAACGTCATATAACTCCTCATGGTTTGAGAGTTATGGCCTTACGAAGTTGGAGGACCCTCATATGTTATCTAGAAGCCCCAAAAGGTCAAAGTAGTCAAAGTGGTTTAAGAGATTTTAGAAGGTAAATAATAAAGTAAAGTGATGAGTGTACTATAATTCAAATTGAATACAAATGAATTATTTAAATAATAAATTTAATGGATAAATTAGAAGTGGGTTAACCCTAAAATAAGGAAAGTGGGCAAAGTGACCTAGAAGATGTTTTTACGGAAGCTACTTGGAGAGTATAAATAAGAGGCAAGGCTCTCTCATTTGAGATCACACATGAGAATATTGAATATATATAGGTGTCTAAGGTAACCAAAGTATATCTAAGCCGAATTTCTGAGGGAAGGTGAAGAAAAGAAGAATGAAATTCAAGGAAGGATGAATTCTTTTGATGATGTTTTCTAAGGTATGTTATTTACAAGTCATCTCACCATTTTCACAATAATTTGTTTTCTAGAATGCTTCAGAATGTGAAATTTCTATTCCATTGAGGAAACATATCCAAGTATCTGTGGTATCAAATTCATCTTGTGGGTCATTTAATTTTTGGAGTTACACTCCGGGGAAAATAGGGTTTGTGGCTAGTCCTGAAACTAGTCTAAACCAGGTGTTTCAAGTAAAAACATCATAACTTCTTCATAACAAATCCAAATTCAGTAAGACAAATTTTTTTGGTTAGAGTACATTATTTAGTATGTTTTTCAAAAATTTCAGATATATTCAACAAACATTATGTGTGGGGCACACTCTACAAGGTTGATCTCTAGAATAGGCTAGAATTCAACAGGGTATGTCATTTTTGTTATAAATCCTTTTTTGAGAGGTTCCAAGTAGTGAAACCTAGAGGAATTGCATAAAACACATTGAATAACATTATGTATCAGTTTCATATATTTTTTCATTACAGGTACAAAGTTATTATTATTTCAAGTTAGGGTTGTTGACTAATCCAAAACTAGTCATGTGAGACTAAAGAAAAGTTTGATGAAAATGCTAGTCTCTTGTTGTTGTTAAGGAAGGTTTGCAGATATGTGATCATATACACCAAGTCTATTACAAAGTTACAAATCATTTTTGGATGATGAAATTGATGAGGGATTTTGGTTAAGGTACATGTTGTGTACATGGTTGAGACAAGTAATTGATGAGTTGGCACATACATGAGGTGTATAGTTGATGATGTTGGTACATATTGATTCATAGTTGATGAGTAGTTGACACATTATTGGTACATAATTGGTACATGGTTGGATGCACTTTTTTATGGTACATGTTGGTGCATGGTTGATGCACTTGTTTATGGTACAGGATAAGGTACAGGTTGATGCATGGTTCAAGTTATTGGCATAGGTTTTTTGGTACAGGTTGATTGGTACAAATTTACAGCAGTATATCTCACAATGATAGTGTGACAGTGGTTGCATCATTCTACTTATACATCAGGGCGGTTGGATGGGGCAAGGACTGGTGGTTGTAGCCACCTTCCAGTTGTAGTCGGAGAACATAGGGGATTATAGCCTCCTTCTAGTTGTAGCCAGAGAATTGGGGAGTTGGAGCTTCCCTCTGGTTGTAGCCTGAGAAACTAGGGGGTTGGAGCCTCCTTCCAGTTGTAGCTGGAAAACAAAGGAAGTTGGTGCTTCCAATGAATGTAATTGTTCAAGACATATAAGAACAAGAATTTTGTGGTTTTCTCCCACTTTGGGTTTCCACATAAAACACTGGTGTACTATGTATGCGTATGATTGTTCATTTTTTCATTGCTTATTTACTATGCAGTTATTGGATGATAATGCTACATTGATATAACACTTGGATTATATGGTTAAAAAGGATTAAATTGTTCTATTACTGATTCAACCCCCCTCTCAGTAATCCAACAATTGGTATCAGAGCGAGGTTCCTTCAGGAAACAATTTAACCACTGGAATGAGATCATGGATTATTTTGAGAATGGAGTACCAATGTTTAATGGTCAGAATGGTTTTAAGTATGAGATGTGAAGCAGAAGGATGGAAGTGTTTTTACAGGCATAGGGACATTATATTTGGCTATTAGTTGTTACAGGATATGATGGTTCAAAAAGGGCAAAGACTGTAGCCAAGAAGAGAATTGAAGAAGAATAACAAAATAGCAATGGATTTCATCTGGGAAGGATTACCTAATCCAGTAAGAGAAAAGGTTGGTAAATGTTCATTAGCCAAAGAACTTTGGGATAAGTTACATGACATATATTCTTCAGCCATCACAGATTCATAAAATGCCAAAGAAAATGCAGATACAGAACAAGAAGAAAGATTCTCATCATGTGAGAAAGATTTGGAAGAGGAAGAGTATAAAAAAAAAAAAGTTGATTACAGAGAAAAATTGATCAGTACAATTAAATATCTAAGGAAAGAAAGAGAAGAAAATAAGTCATCCAAGAAAGAATTGATGAAGAAAAAGGAAAGTGTTCAAGGTTCCAAAAAAGATCAACAGGTCATCAAGAATTTAAGAGCTCAACTAGAAGAGGCCAAAAGAATTTAAGAAACTCTAGAATATCAAAAGATATTTTTAGAAGCCAACATAACAGCACAAAAGGAAGAAGAAGAAAAGAGAGAAAAGATACTGATGGATCATCTCAAGGAAAGAACCAATGACTTAAACCAACTTGAGGAAGAGTTTGGTAAAGAAGAGAGAAGACTGAAAAAATAAATAATTACATTGAAAATCCAACTTGAATAAGAAAAAAGAACAGAAGAGGTCATGAATTCAAAATCAACAAGCTCAACAAGAACGTTGAAGATACAGAAACATCCACATCAGTTGTAGATAATGAAGAGAAGCACTCTACATTGCTAGAAAAGAAGAATGAAGAAAATAGAAAGTGTTATGAAGAAGTACTCAAAGGAAGGAATCATGGTCAACCAAAATCTAAGAAAACTATTGAAGATACATATTCAAGAAGACCATCCATGTTCAAGCCAAAAATAAGCTTCAATCATGATCATGATCAGTGAAAGAAAAAATTCAGAAGGACTACACCACAAAGAAGATCATTCACTCCCAGGTATGAAAATTTATTTTACGGTCATTGTTTTTATTGTACTAACTTTGTACATAAGGTTGCAGATTGCAGGGATTATAAAATAAATGTTCAAGCAAGAAGTGGCTATGTGTTGATACTGAGAGGGAGGTGAATTAGTATCATGTACAATTTAAAAACCTTTTCAACTTATACTTAAACCATTCAATATTATACAATGAGAAATGAACAATAGTATAAGAGTTGCACCAATACACCACAATGAGAAATGAACAATAGTATAAGAGTTGCACAAATACACCACAATACACTATGCACAATATATGAGAAAGAATCAATAGTTATTGTTCAAGGGAAGTAATGACTTCCAAAGGTAGCTACAACTTCCAAATATAAAGGGAGGGATAAACCTCCAAGAGGAAGATACAATCGTCCAATATGAAGAGAGGTTTGACCTCTCCATCCTTTCCCCTTCCTTCCACCCAAGAATATATGAGAGATAATAAAACTTCACATTAAATCATCATCATCATCAACCAACCATCACATAGAGCCTGATAATGCTTCCTGAGACTTTTTCAAATTATGTAATTATTCAATTATTGGAATACTTTGATCCTGTATATAATATTACTCAATGTATTCTCTGAAACTCGTTCAAGTTTCACTCCTTGAATCCTCCCCAAAAAGAAATTATAGAAAGAATGGTAGACTTTATTCAATTCTGGTTTATTCAGGAGAGTGAACTTGTACAGAATGCCCCACGCTCAATATTTAACATCAGATTCTAAAACTCACATACAAGAAACTATAGTCTATAATATTTCCAATGAAATTGGTCCCACATCATTTGGATTCTCTATGAATAAGTTATGACTCTTTTACCCGAAACAAATGTTTATTGACTAGCTTCAAGACTGGTCAAAAACCCTATCTTCCATAGAGTGTATCTCCATAATTATAGTGAATCAAGAGCTGAAAATTTTACCACAGGTACCTTGATATGTCTTCTTAATACCATATCAATTTCACCATTTGAATCATTATAGAAAAAAAAATTATAGCGAAAATGGTAAGATGACCTGTAAATAACATACCTTAGAACACATCACCAAAAGACTTCATCCTCCCTTGAAATCTGGCCTTCTTTACTTCTGATTTCCTCTAAAATTGAACTTGTGTATCAAATGAATGTATAATAATATTTATTTATACCATTTATGTCACTTCCATTTAACATTAGGGTCAACCTGACACTTTCTTATTTTGTAATTCTTTTCTTTAATTATCTTCAGGGCCTACATGTACTTCCTTCTTCAATTCACTTTGTCATATTCAAAAATTAATTTCTCCTCAACCATGAGGATCCATGTGACATGCCACCTACCACCAGAAATAACATGATTTATACTATCCATCCATGGGTTTTGTTTATGCATGTACATTGTCCTCCATGTCCAAATACCTTCATCAATCTTCCAGTCCAAAACCAATGACTAGGGTTGGCATCAATGAAAACAACCAATATTCCAACAATCTCCCCCTTTGTCATTGATGGAAACACTCATGCTCCCCCTATTATCATGATCCCAATTTATCTTCCCCTTTGACATCAATGAAAAATTTTAGGGCTTCTCCCCCTGAGTTCAATGACATAAGGTGAGCTTCTTCTTTGGGGTTGATCCCCCTGAACATGTGGCACTCAATAATACTTCATCCTTATTTTTGGTCTTTGGGACTTTTTCTTCCTTGGATTTGTTTTGTGTGGCTTCTGTCTTATCTCTCTTCTTCATGTCTAGGATGTATATGTTGTTCCATCTTCTTGTTGCAATTGCAACCAATATTCCTGAGTTATTTTCTCTGATTTTACATTTTCGGGAGTCAAACGTAAGAGTGTATCCTTGATCACACATTTTACTAACACTGAGTAGATTATGCTTCAAGTATTCAACCAATAGGACATTCTTTTCTTTTACATTTTTTCTTCCAAGCTCTACTACACCTTCTCCAAGTATTTTGGCAGATGAGTCATCTCCAAATGCAACATTTACACCCTTTTTCTTAAAGCTGATGAATTTGTCTTGATCCCCAGTCATGTGTGAAGAACATTCACTGTCTATGTACCATTCATCTTCTTATTTACATTATTCAGTGGTTAATGCTATTCGACAATCTTCATTGTTTGGAATTTCTTTCCTTTTCCATACTGTGGTTGGCATAGGGACATCTTCATTCATATATCTACAATGTCGTGCGTTGTGACCAACATAATTACATTTGTAGCATACAATATTTTTGTCCATAAATGGGGAAAATGAATTATAACTTCTGTTGACAAATCCAAGATTATTTCAATATCTTCTATTTACATCATTCATGTTTCTTGCGTATTTATTCCTTTCATTGATTCTGCAATTAATTTCCTTATGTCCGAATTTTTTGAAAGTATAACAATGACCGAGAAATAAATTTTGATAGATTGGAGTAAGTGGTCTTCTCTGTGATGTAGTCCATCTGGGTTCATGATCTACTCTTATTTAGTTTCCTTCATACTGATTGAATCTTCTTTGATTCCTGAAGGTAGGAGGTCTTCTTGGATATTCATCTATTTTGTAATCATTCCTTCTTTCGGGTATCCTAGTCCACTTCTCATCAACTACCCATGTAGCTCTTTCTTCAACCTTGTTGTTGGTATTTTCATCTTCTTTGTATGAAGTTTTACCCATGCATCCAAGATGTGTTAAGTCTTTTGGCACTTGAGAGTTTCTTAAGCTCTTCCTCAATGAGACAACTTCTTGTTCAAGTTTCTCACAATCTTCTTCTTTCTTCATCATTTGGACATTCCTTACTTCTCCTATTTTTATTTCTTCTTCGAGTAGAGTTTTCAAGGAAATGTTTTCTTCTCTTAGTTTTTCAAATTATTCTAATTGTTTCTTCAAGATTACAACTATCTTTTCACAACTACCCAATTCACTTCTAAGTTTTCTATGCATGTCTTTGAGCTTGCTATTTTCAATCTCAACATGCTTCAATTTTTTAAGATTCTCATCTTCTTATTGAATAATTCCTGCTTCATGATTTTCTTCTTCTTCATTGGAATTTTCTTCTTCAGTGTCATCTCTTTCAATCCTTGGATGAGAACATTCAAATTCAACATGTCCTACTCCTTCACAATTAAAGCAAAAGAACTACCCTCTATTTGCTTCTTTGAAATCTGAGATGTTGTAATTTGTTTCAACTTCTTCTTCTTCTTCTTCTTCTTCTTATTCCCTTGCATAAAGGTCTTGCAGCTTGTCCCAAATCTCTTTTTATGATGCACATGATCCCACCTTGGATTTCAGTGAATCTCTCAATCCATCCACGATGGTATCTATTGCCAATTTGTTGTTCCTTTTTGCTTCCTTCTGAGATGCAGTCTTTGGTTTCTTCAAAGAATTGTATCTTGAAGCAACTAAGAACCAAACATATGCCCCAAGAGATTTAAAGTAAGTTTCCATTCTATTACTCTTGTATTCAAAATTTCTTCCATCAAATGGTGGAATCCCATTTGGAATTTTGTCTTCCATTTCTTCTTAGGATATTCCTTCCAGTGGTTAAATTGTACTGAAGGTAACCCACTGTGATACCAATTGTTGATACTAAGAGGGGGGTGAATCAGTATCAAGTACAATTTAAAAACCTTTTCAACTTATACCTAAACCATTCAATTATATACAATGAGAAATGAACAATAGTATAAGAGTTACACCAATACACCACAATACACCATGCAAAATATATGAGAAATAATCAATAGTTATTGTTCAAGGGAAGTGATGAATTCCAAAGGTAGCTACAACTTCCAAATATAAAGGGAGGGATAAACCTCCAAGAGGAAGATACAATCCTCCAATATGAAGAGAGGTTTGACCTCTCCATCCTTACCCCTTCCTTCCACCCAAGAATATATGAGAGATAATAAAACTTTACATTAAATCATCACCATCAACCAACCATCACATAGAGCCTGATAATTCTTCCTGAGACTTCTTCAACTTCTGTAATTCTTCAATTATTGGACTACTCTGATCTTGTATATAATATTACTCAATTTATTCTCTGAAACTCCTCCAAGTTTCACTCCTTGAATCCTCCCCAAAAATAAGTTATAGAAAGATTAGTAGACTTTATTCAATTTTGGTTTATTCAGGAGAGTGAAATTGTATAGAATGCCCCGCGCTCAATATTTAACATCAGATTTTGAAACTCACACACAAGAAACCAAATTTGTACTATTTCCAATGAAATTGGTCTCACGTCATTTGTATTCTCTATGAATAAGTTATGACTATTTTACCTGGAACACATGTTTATTGACTAGCTTCAGGACTGGTCAAAAACCTTATCTTCCACAGAGTTTATCTCCATAATTATAGTGAATCAAGATGAAAATTTTACCACAAGTACCTTGATATGTCTTCTTAATACCATAGAAATTTCACCATCTAAAGCGTTCTAGAGAACAAGTTATAGAAAAAATGGTAAGATGACATGTAAATAACATACCTTAGAACACATCACCAAAAGACTTCATCCTCCCTTGAAATTTGGCCTTGTTTACTTCTGCTTTCCTCTCAAATTCAACTTGTGTATCAAATGAATGTATAATGATATTTATTTATACCATTTATGTCACTTCCTTTTAACATTAGGTCCAACCTGACACTTTCTTATTTTGTAATTCTTTTCTTTAATTATCTTCAGGGCCTACATGTACTTCCTTCTTCAATTCACTTTGTCATCTTCAAAAATTCATTTCTCCTCAACCATGAGGATCCAAGTGGCGTGCCGCCTATCACCAGAAACAACATGATGTATACTATCCATCCATGGGTTTTGTTTTTGCATGTACATTGTCCTTCATGTCCAAATATCTTCATCAATCTTGTGGTACAAAACCAATGACTAGGGTTGACATCAATGACAAAAACCAATCTTCCAACACTATGTGGTTGCACGTAACATTGAGTGTTACAAATTTCATAAATATGGACACATAGCAAGTGATTGTAGAAGCATGATCGATACTTCCATGAAAGAGAATACATATATTAGATATAAGAAAGTATAGATAAGAAAATAGGAAGAACATGTGAACAAAGACCAGGTACCAGATAACACAAGATTGGCAATAAAACGAGATGAAGAAAAATCTATAGAGAAAAAAAAAGATGTTAGATACAAAAAGGTTTGGAAAATAACTGAAATAAAGGAAGGACATGTAAATAAGGAACAGGTTCAATAGATTTCACTTTCAGGCATTGTAGTGAAAGATGAATCCACAGATAGAAAGAAAGAAGTCAGAGCTCAGAGAGATAATTAATCTACCAATGAAGATGATGATGAATCTACCATTGAAGATGATGATGAATCTACCAATGAAGATGATGATGAATACACTTTAAAGAAGGAATTGTTCTGATCCATCCGACTTAGAGATTCCCAGGTAATATGAATATTAGACAGGGGATTCTATGCGATAGCTGCAACAAACCAAAGAACCATCCTTCGAGAAGCTTGCAAAGTTTAAGAAGATATATCTAGAGTAGTCAGTTAGCAGAAGTACAATTTCATGGATTAATCAAGACTTCATGATAGTATAGTGATAAATGGGTCAACATTATGGATAGTTGTGCAAGTAGATTCTTGGACAGTATGGATGAGAGAAGCATGGATTCATAGATTGGTTCAAATAGTGGTTCAGAGACAAAGGAACATTATCATAATGGATGATAATTACACAGGAAATGGATCGAACAATGCTAATGGATTCCAAATTGACAGATATTTTTTTCGACACATGAAGTGAATACAACAATTCACATTCAAAATAGAGTAATACTCAGAAACAACAATGACAAAACTCCCTATGAGCTATGGAAAGGAAGACCGAAAAATGTGAAGCACTTCATATTTTTTGGAATCAAATGCTACATAAAAAGAGAAAATGGAAAAATGGGAAAGTTTGGCTCTCGTGTGGACAAAGGAGTACTTGTCGGTTACTCAAGTACAAGGAAAGTATACAAGTGTTACAATCTGATATTGAACAAAGTTGTAGAAAGAATCAACATAACAACTGATGAAATAGGAAGACCAAAATAAAAGGAAGAAGAAAATGAATCAATGGAACAACTTTTCAAAGAAGAAGAAGAAGATGGAAAGGAAGTAGAAGAGGAACATGAAGAGAATCCGACAAAAGTAGAAGAGAAAGTTAATAAAGTGCCTACAAAGACACCCAACAGACGAGTACAGAAGAATCATCCTTCAGATCAGATTATCGGAGACAAAGACATTGGAGTTGAGACAAAAAGAAGAATTCATTCACCAGAACAAACACACCTAGCACTCACATCTACGATTAAACAAACCTATTTTGAAGAGGCCAGCAAGGATGAATTTTGGAACAAGGCCATGGATGAAGAATTGGATCAAATAGAGAAAAATGACACTTGGGAATTGGTTCCAAGACCAAAGGATAAGAATGTGATCGACACAAAGTGGGTATACAGGAATACATTGAACGAAGATGGACAGGTTACAAGGAACAAAGCTAGATTGGTATGTAAAGGATATGCACAGGTTGAAGGAGTCGACTTTGAAGAGACATTTTCCTTAGTTTCTAGAATGGAAGCAATCTGATTGACTTTAGCTTATGCATGCTCCAAAAATATTAAAGTGTATCAGATGGACGTAAAATCATCTTTTTTGAATGGGGAACTTGAAGAAGAAGTCTACATTGAATAACCAAAAGGATTTCAATTGTCAGAGAATGTAGACTATGTGTGCAAATTAAATAACGTCTTGTATGGTCTAAAATAGGCTCCTATAGCATGGTACTCTAGACTAGATAAATATCTATAGCAGGAAGGGTTCAGAAAAGGAAGTGAAGACAACAACTGCTACATCAAGGTAAGTCAAGGTAATATTTTATCAATTGAAGTTTATGTTGATGTTATTATTTTTAGTAGTGATGATGACAAGTTAAGCCAGAAATTTGCAAAGGATATGCAGAATGAATTTGAAATGTCATTACTTGGAGAACTATCCTTATTTATGGGACTTCGGATATGTCAAAGCAACCAAGGAATTTTTATTTCTAAAACCAAGTATATCATAGAAATGCTAAAGAGGTTCAGAATGGAAGAATGCAAACTAGTTATCACTCCCATGCAAACCAATTGAAAGTTAAAAAAATATGGTGATTCAAAGTCTACAGATCATAGGCAATAGGCAGCCTACTATATGTGACAACATCCAGACCAGATGTAATGTAGGAAGTTGGACAAGTGGCAAGATTTCAAGCAACACCAAAGGAATCACATGTATTAGCAGTGAAGATAATTTTCATATATCTCAAAGGAACAGAAGAGTTTGGATTATGGCATCCAAAAGGAAAGGATCTATCTCTTATTTCCTACACAGATGCAATTTGGACAAGTTGTATTGATGATCGACGAAGCACCAGTGGAGCAATGTTCTACTTGGGTGAGTGTTTAGTATCATGGCTAAGAATGAAACAATCATAAGTATCTCTATCTACATTCAAGGCAGAGTATATTGCAACAACAACATGTTGTACACAGGTTCTTTGGATGAAACAAAATTTGACAGATATACAGGTTGAGTATGATGATCCCATTCCAATCTATTGTGATAATACAAGCACCATCAGTATCTCAAAGAACCTGGTGATGCACTCCAAGAAAAAGAACATTGTAATCAATTATCACTTTCTATGGGAACAAGTTGTAGAAAATAACATCAGAGTTGAGTATGTGGGCACAAAAGAACAAGTGAAAAACATTTTTACAAAACCACTTGCACAGGAAGCCTTTGAGTATCTTCGCCAGAGACTCGGAGTTATTTCTACTCCAAAATGAATTATTTTGAATGCCTATCTTATATGGCTTAGATGTACACAAGGAAACACCATAAAGAGGACAGTTCAGTCAGGGGGAGCAGCCCCGGATGGAAATATACCTTTGACATTGATGACAAAGGGGGAGAGATTCATCAAATGCAGAGGACAGAGGCATGGTTCTAGGGGGAGAAATGGTCACACAGATGCAGAGGAAAGAGGCATGTTTCCAGGGGGAGCATGACTGATATGAATTCAGTATTGCGTGACATAATTTCAGTTTTGCATCAAAGTGTTTCCATCAATGCCAAAGGGGGAGATTGTTGATTAAGGTTGGTTGTCATTGATGCCAACCCTTCAAGAAATCCCGGTGGCACAAAGATTTGGGTAATGGACCCAAGTTTGTTTGATGTAAATATGACTCATTATTGTCTTATCATGTTTGATAATAAGTAGAAATGGATGAACTCCAAAGTGGTCCCCTTATGGTGAAATCCCTCACGAGAAGATGCTTTGCGGATTGAGTTATCTTAGAAGTATGGTTAGAGAAACCATCCTTATTTATGGAATAATGAGATGATGGTCATTGAATTTTTCAGTGAAACTATCCTATATGGGTAGTTATTTTCATGCCATTTCTAGTGGTATGTGGAACGTCACATAACTCCTCGCGGTTAGAGAGTTATGGCCATGAGAAGTTGGAGAACATAGGTTTGGGTAATGGACTCAAGTTTGTTTGATGGATAATGGTATGAGTTTTGATATATTTTCAGGTAACACTATTCTGTATGTATAGTACATTTCATTCAATTTTTGGTGGTATGTGGAACATCACATAACTCCTCACGGTTTGAGAGTTATGACCTTACGAAGTTGGAGGACCCTCATATGTCATCTAGAAGCCCCAAAAGGTCAAAGTAGTCAAAGTGGTTTAAGAGATTTTAGAAGGTAAATAATAAAGTGAAGTGATGAGTGTACTATAATTCAAATTTAATACAAATGAATTATTTAAATAATAAATTTAATGGAGAAATTAGAAGTGGGTTAACCCTAAAATAAGGAAAGTGAGCAAAGTGACCTAGAAGATGTTTTTAAGGAATCTACTTGGAGAGTATAAATAAGAGGCAAGGCTCTCTCATTTGAGATCACACATGAGAATATTGAATATCTATAGGTGTCTGATGTAACCAAAGGATATCTAAGCAGAATTTCTGAGGGAAGGTGAAGAAAAGAAGTCCAGAATTCAAGGAAGGATAAATTCTTTTGATGAAGCCTTCTAAGGTATGTTATTTATAGGTCATCTCACCATTTTAACAATAATTTTTTTTCTAGAATGATTCAAACCGTGAAATTTCTATTCCATTGAGGAAACATATCCAAGTATCTATGGTAAATTTGGAGTTACACTCCATGGAAAATAGGGTTTGTGGCTAGTCCTGAAACTAGTCTAAAACATGTGTTTCAGGTATGTGATCATATACACCGGGAAGGTTTGTAGGTATGTGATCATGTACATGGTTGAGACAGGTAGTTGATGAGTTGGCACATACATGAGGTGTATGGTTGATGATGTTGGTACATATTGACGAGTCATAGTTGATGAGTAGTTGACACATGATTGGTACATACTTGGTACATGTTTGGATGCACTTGTTTATGGTATAGGTTGATTACAAGTTGGTTGGTACAGGTTGGTGCATGGTTGATGCACTTGTTTATGGTACATGTTTATTAAAGGTTGAGGTACATGTTGATGCATGGTTGATGCATGGTTCAAGTTATTGGTACAGGTTATTTGGTACAGGTTGATTCATACAAGTTTACAATAGTATATCTCACAATGATAGTGTGACAGTGGTTCCATCATTCTACTTATACGTCAGGGTGGATGGATGGGGCAAGGATAGGTGGTTGTAGCCACCTTTTGGTTGTAGTTAGAGAACATAATGGGTTGTATCCTCCTTCTGGATATAGCCAGAGAATTGGGGAGTTGGAGCTTCCCTCTGGTTGTAGCCTGAGAAACTAGGGGTTTGGAGCCTCCTTCCAGTTGCAGCTGGAAAACAAAGGAAGTTGGTGCTTCTAATGAATGTAATTCTTCAAGACATATAAGAAAAAACATTGTGTGGTTTTCTCCCTCTTTGGGTTTCCACGTAAAACACTGGTGTACTATGTATGTGTATTATCGTTCATTTATTCATTGCTTATTTACTCTATAGTTATTGGATGATAATGCTACATTGATATAACACTTGGATTATATGGTTAAAAATGATTAACTTTCTCTATTAATGATTCACACCCCCCCCCCTCTTAGTAATCCAACAGTTATTCTAGTATAGTCTTCATCAAAAATGTCTCCCGAAAAGTTTCTTCAGAGAAAAATTGGATCTTGTATAACACTCAATAACGGATTTACAGGAAGTGTTGATTCTACCAAGGGAGTAGAACTTCCAATCTCAGTGGACACGTCGTTATTGATTACTCCTTCAGGAGAAGCACCCTCTAGTGAATTAGGAAGCAAAGGAGCATATTATTCTGGCTCTTCCGGAGGTAACCCTTGCATCCTACATGAACGACAAGGGTTGATGTTGGCTGCACTAAATAAATAATGAAAGAAATCTATGGCCAACAAGAGAAACAAACAACACTCCACTAATAAAATCTAGATATCAAACATGCAAACAAACCTTCTTATTTCAAAGTCACTAGTTGGTGATGAAATACAATGTCGCAAAATCAAGACAAGAAGGAGTTGGGATAAAGTGGGTGGAAAAGTTACGTTGACGACCTTCTTAACAAACTTACACCCTAGTGAAATCTCCCACACATAAACATGGGTATACCCTCCAAGGAGTTCGAGTGATTTTGGCCAATATCGATTCCAGGTATCATGAAGACTTTCTCCTCCACAGTCACCTCGTGTAAAGACTCTAAAGAGATAGGCCACTAAGGTTACCAAATATGACAATGATGGTTGGGGAAGCAGTCGACAATCAGATCCACATGTAAGGGCAGAGTATCTAAGCCTAAAATCACCTTGCGAAGGTCCACACAAGATTTTATTCTCAAGTGACCCCCAATAATATGTGCAATCTCTACGCTAAGACGAACAAAGCAGGGTGAGTAACTATGTCAACCCTAATGAGACCTCGTGATTGACCCTTGTGTTAGAAGGGATTCCTAGGACAAAATGTAGAAAGTGGATTTAAACTCTCCCTATCACAAGATACTACTGTGTGTTTTGATTCTTTGGAGAGTGTGCCTCACAACCTATTCTAAAGAGCTATCGTAGCTAATATTGGTGTATAAAAGTTCTAGAAAATAAAATTTTCTAGATAAATTTTAAAATTACGTTGAATTTTAATGGTTGTTGCTTACTCAAAAAAGGAAAACGAAGATGAAACTGATGAAGTATTTGACCTTGACTCAACAAAATGCAAAGAGAGATGAGATGCAATATTTTCATTCAATGAACTCTAATTACATAAGGGAGAAGGTTTCTCTTTCCATAATACAAAAAGTTACGAAGAACAATTTCTTCAATTTTTGAATGATATTGATTCCAAACAATCAAAGTTACTAAATTTTCAAATTTTCTCTTTTTCAACAAATATTTGAATGCAAAGATTTCTTGTAAAGACTACCAATAGAAGAACAAACTTCAATCCTTTTCTTTTCAAAAAAAAACAAGGATCGAATTCAAAAAGAAAGAGTTGTCCAAGAAGATCAATGCACTCACAACATTATTTCTCAAACTAAACTCATAATGAAAAAAATGAAAAGTAAGAAAACTTATTTGTCTAATGCAAACAAAAATCGTTTTCCAATCAACAATAATACAAAACTAAAAAAGATCAATAAAAACTTATCTAGAAAGCACTCAGGGATGAAGCCTTGAGATTATACCCTTGCAATAAGAAGTAAAAGATAAAGCTTATAAAGCTTATAAAAAAGACTCTCAATACTTGAGAAACAATCAAATGAGCTATGTATTTTTAATGTGCCTGTCTATTGGTTATTTGTTGTGCATGGCACATTGTTTACTGCTTTATTTTTTAGTAGGGATATTGATTAATGCATGTGGTTCTTTCATGCTTGTTTTCGGATTAAATGTTGTTATAATTCAAGATCCATTCAGAGAACTGAGTCTTGGGACTACAGTATGCCCCACTTGTTGGTGGTTGGGTGTGTTGCACCCTGTTGAAGTGGCGTAGCCTAGCCTGTGGGTGGTCGGGTATGTTACAATCATATATATTAATGTTATACACTTTTAATTTATATTGAATTTTATTTAGTATATCTAACAATTATTATTGTAATCTAATTTATTTTTCATAATTGTCATCAAGGGATTAATGGGCTTCCATGAGGAATGAAAAGATACCCTATACAATTCAGTAGGTTGCACTACTATGAGAACCTACAAATAGATCATTTGTTTGACACAAAGAATATCGGGAAGAATGTAACAGAAACATTATGGATAATCTTAGATGGAAGAAGTGACAAAGAAAAAATTGTCAAAATTTGTAGTGACATTCAGGAAGCCAATAATGCAATGAAAAATGTGATTCATTAAAATAGTGATGGAAATAGAGATAATATTTCATGGTTATTTATAGATCTGCAAAGAAATGTTGTAAAATAGGTCATTAGGAAAATTAAATTTCCTACGGGATTTTCTTCAAACATAAACAATATCTTAATGAAGAAAGGTGAATTTGGTGGGGTAAAAACTCATGATTGGCATACCTTCATTAAGGTAATTATTTTGTTATATTTCTATATTGGTATACATCTTTTTGATATTTTTTTGTTTACTTTTTTGTTACATTATGTTCTACCTCTAAGGTTTATAATGATTCATTTTTTGTTACAATATGTTCTACCTCTATCTCTTCCATACAACTTTGACAACAACATAAAAAAAGTCATATATGATCTTGGAAAATACATGAGGTAAGTAATGATTTCTATGGAAAATATTCATTGTAGAACTTGTTGGCATGTGTTTTACTACAATGTATATACTTAAACCTATGATTTTCTTGCATCATGTGTAGGTGGTTGTCATCTAAAGAAGTCCATAAAGAAGATATAACTTTTTGGAGGAGAGAACTTCCTTTCCTAATGTCTAAAATGAAAAAGTACCAACCTCTGACATTTTTCAATACACAAGAACACTACCTCATACACCAAGTTGGGAATATTGAAATGTGTGGACCTATACACACAAGGTCAATGTGAATGGTGGAGAGGAATTTGAAATCATTGAAGACATTTTTTATACAAAGAGCGCATCCTGAGGTTTTTATGGTGGAGGGTTATATGATATATCAATCCTTGGTGTATATTAGTTAGTATCTTCATGAATTAACAACATATATGAATATACATCTCATTTGGGATGTCAACTACATCAATAAATTTTAAGGGGAGTGTTGGGATAGGAATTTTGGGGACCCATTTTGGGAATTGCACAAGAGCATATTTCACAAATAGAATGACATTAGAATGCACAAAAGAAGGAAATACAGTTGGTGCACTTTCGAGATTGGTGCATGCAAAAGAAGGAAGATTGCTCGAAGTTGTTAGGCATTTTGGTTCCATCAATATGGTCTAAGCCCCATTGTTATTGTATAAATATGCAACAGTTTTGGGATAGAGAGGGAAAAGAGAGAGAAGAGAGATAGAGAGATATGGAGATAGCTAATGAATAGTTGAATAGGATAACGGCAAGGGAATTTTGTATGAGACATAATGTAAAAGTGTAGTGTGCATATTTTGTAATGGATGTTCTGAATAATATAATAAGAAGTTGTTTTTTTGTGGATGTAGTCCATCTTGGGTGAACCACATTAATTCTGGTGTCTATGTGTTATGATGTGTTTGAGGTTATGTTTATTACATGCATATGATATATGTTATGTTACTATTAATATGTTACATGTTATTATGATTATGTGCACATGATATAAGGAATCTTAAATAAATACTAAGTAGAATGGTTATAAGGACTACCTCCCATCCCTTCATCACAGCGGAAATCAGGTTCGTATAGTTCCCATAGATACCTCGGGTAAGACTTCACCTGCTTGAAGGGGATGTCAAAAGAGAAGGTATCTAAGGGTTTTGTTGGTAAATTCATGTTGAACCTTGGGTCTCCCTATTGCATGCCAACAAATAGTTATGTTGTTGGCCCAAGATCTGCCACTGAAGGGAGTGTGGAGGATGACTAAGGAAGAAATAAGACAATGGTTATAGATGAAGGAGTGTGAGTTTTCCAAATATCAGAATAAGAACCCGTGGATCAAATAGGAGCAGTGGTTACAAAGATATGTATTTATGGACTTACATAAGATTTTCTTTGTTGATTTCTTGATAGTTTTGGTTGAGTGGTTACAAAGGTTAGATGAAAATAATTGAACATTTTGAAATATTGTTCCAAGGAGTTGGACCCCTAATTTAATCCACCAAGTTAATACCGTAAGTAATCAAATATTGCATGCATTTGATTTTTGGTTGTATAGTGTGTTGGGGAGTTATATTACTAGATTTTGTATAGATTTTACCTAGCCCTACAATGCTATTGAAAGGGATTTCTTTAAAGGTATGCATGGAAAATATTTGAAATCACTGTCTACCTAGGTTAAGATGCTACTATGTGATAAGGGGGTTATGAAGTTGGAATCTGATTACCCTGGTAGCTAGGTGCCTTCATGCGGGGCTGACCAGGGGATGGTATACGAGTATGGAGGAGAGGGATGCAGGAAAGAATAAATAAGGAACGGATGGATGAATAATGTCAAGAGAAGAATAAGGTGCAATGGAAGAAGAGATTGGAGTGTTGTGCATTGGAAAAATATTTTGGTATAATAGGAAGAGGAATGTGGTTGATAAAGAAGGGAAGCACAATGAGTTTTAGGAAAGAGACACCAACGTAGTGCTCCAGATCGAAGAAATATTGTGCACAGAAGGTAAGGAGAACAAAAAGAACCATCAAATCAATTTGGCAGAAGGAGATACATTACATTCCAGTAGCCCCACTTAGGCCATAATCTACATCAAACCCACTACCCCATTTGCGTCTCTGAGGTCTGAGGTAAGATCTAAAACGTTTTTGAAAACACTTTTAGTTAGTGAAGGAAGTAAGTAGTGAAACAACCCATATTCAATTAGCAACACTGAGGAAAAATACTACCCAGTACACAATGGTCGGGGTAGACCCCACTTTGAGAATGTTTGTCTTCAACAGAGCAGGGACAAAAGATCTGGAACACAAATTATTTGTCTATGAAGCAATATGGACCATGAAGTAGGTCTATGATGACGATAAAAAAATTACACAGTTAGTGATGATAGTCAGAGACCATGCATTACTCTGGTATATGAAGTATCCCTCCACTGGACCTCTGGGACAAGCTAGAATGTTGGCAAACATTAGGAAATCCCTGTTAAAAGAGTTACATAAACCAAAGTCTGAGTCGCAGTGTATTATGGAACTAAACTAGATAAAGAAATTGAAGAATGAATCAGTATGGGATTTTTATCAGAGATTCAATATATCGATGGATAGATTGACCTTCCAGATTCCAAACAAGTAGCATAGGGAATGGTTCATTGTGGGATTGTTACCACATATACGTTTTCCATTGATGAAGCAGAAGATTACATTGCAATCAAAAGAACTAAAGGTCACCATGAATTTGGAAGCATCCACTATATGAGAGAATGGCGCAAGGATGGCTCAAGTTCAGTCACATTAGCAACATTAACAGCTCAGTTGTAGGATCTTGATAAAGGGAAGGAAATCATGAAGAAGTATGGTGTGTTACATGTAGAAAGGAAGGTCATCATAAGAACAAATGCCCAGCCTTTGCAGATTACTTGGCTACAGGAGATTTAAATCCCTTGGCCACAGGAGGAGGGGTGTGGTGTGAGATATGAAAAACAATGGGTCATCACCCAACCACCTATCGTTTGATGCAAAAGTATCAAAGCAATGCCAGAAAATTATTTTGTAATTTTTGTAAGTCAGTGGGACATGAAGAATAGAACTATCATGCACTCTATCTAATGAGAGAATGAACCTTGGATGCATACAAAATTCAAGGGAAAGATGTATTGGAAGGAGGGATACCAAAATATAATACTTTGAGGGGATACAATCAAAGAGGAATACGAGTATTGAAAGGTTGGGGAAGAGAAGGATTCGACGAAGGAAGAGGTCTATTATCTTTTATAATTGTAACCAACCTCAGAATTTGGCATGAGATTGCCAGAATCAACCTACGAAATGCACATACTATAGACAATTGGATCATACGATGGAAGACTATCCATATATGATCGTGAAATGGTGAAATAAAAGGAACCAGAATGTGTAGATGATAGCAGTAGAAGAGTGTGATGATCTACCAAGGGTAGAAGAAGCTACGTGCAGAGGAGAAAGAACAAGAGTCAATGTGATAGAACAAGGAAATCAAATTGACCAGTGGGTCAGCAAAGAAACATAACCTTTTTCAATGTTTGACCCCTGAAAATAGAAAGACACATATAACAAACCAACGAAAGAGATGCTAGAAACAGAATCAGGAACATCAACTATGCCACCTATGTACGGCATGTCTCTAGCCTATAACCACTCGATTATAAAAAGGTCAGTTGAGAAGGAAAGTACTTTGAAGATTTTATTAAAGAGTTTTTTAGAACTAATGAAGGATGAAACTACATTAAATATATTGAGTGGGATGATCGACCAATGCGCAAAAAATAAATAAGCAGTTGTTGCACAATGAGCAATTAAACATGTACAATGCAAGAAAAGGACGAATAAGGAATTCATACTTAATGCACAGATAGGAGACTATGATATGGATAATATCATCTTAGATATGGTATATGATGTGAACGTCCTTATGAATCAGACATGGGAAACAATGGAAAAGCCAAGGTTGTTCTGGTCACCTATTCAGTTGAGGCTCAAGAATCAACACAATATTGTTTTGATTGGAAGACTGATAAGGGTGAATGTTAATATCGATGGAGTGTGCAACACAACAGATTTTGAAGTAATTAAGATAGTGGATGTTATTAAACCTTATCCAACATTACTTGGACTTGATTTGGATTTTGATAACAAAACCATTATTGATCTAAAAAAGAGATGAATGATATTTGAAGTACGAGACTTGAGAGTCACTACATCATTGGATCCCACAGAAGGAAGACGATATGTGGAATCGACAAGGGGAAAATAAATCGATAACCTTTATAATCTGATTGTGAGGATGGATAACTATCCTAATCCTACTATTAAGGGTTTATTCAATTGGTGAAGTATCAGTTCTTATGCATCAGATTCATAAGAAGCCCTAGAACATTAGAAACAGAGGTTACATGAAGTATCTACAAAGATATGTGTTTGTATTAACTGCACATTGAGCTAGATTGGAGTTGAGGTACATGATGAACCATGTGGATATCAGTGGCCACCCACCTATTCCACTACCTCGAAAACAGTTTTCCAGCTTCGCAATTGTTCGAAAGTTTTTCGGGTTTCAAACTTATGGGGCCGTTTTGAGGCCCTAAACGACGTTTTTTGGGGATTTGGGGCGAAGGTGACTGCCTGAGGCACTAACATGGGCCAGTCGAAAATGTTTCTTCTCGGTTAGACCTTTCTAATAGGATATCGTGTGCCTAAAATTAAGATCATATGAAAAAGTTACGACCATGGGAAGTTGATGTACTAACTTACCCAGACAAGGCCTACATGACTTTTGGCACTTCATCTCCTAGGGTTAGGTTTTTGGATGTCTAGGGTTTTTGAAATTCCTATTTATTGTAAAATGCCTTCAGAGCCTCATTGTAAACATATTCTTGTGAATGAGTGAAATCATCACATCTCTTCACATAGATAAGCCGCCACCATTCCAGCAAGCTTGTTTTCCGTTGCATTTTAAAATTTTATCTTATTTCCTTATTGAATAGAAAACCAATTTTATTGTATCTCTGTTATTTTTTGTTAAGCATATTTTAATAATCTATATTCATTTTTTTATGCTCATAAAATATGGATCAGTGGTATTAGAGTGGTATTCTCCTTGTCATCTTAATGCATGTCCCCAACAAGGTCAGGGTACAAAGAATTGGGTGTCGAGCTTGTTTCTCTTGAGGACAAAATCTCTCGCATGCCCAAGCGACCTCTCATGGCGAGAGAAAGGAAATGTGACAGGATAGGATATCCTTTCAAAAAATTTATTGAGGAATCCCTCACACAACATAGGAACGAGATGATGGATAGTTTCACACAAATCCTTCGACAACTACCAACATGTGACACATCTTCCTCGAGCAGAGGCGTCGCCCCCTTCAAGGTACAAATCAACTTCGATATTCCGATATTTAAAGGTCAGATAGATGTAGATGTTGTAGACAAGTGGTTGAATCTACTATAAGGGTATTTTTCTGTCCATGACTTTTCAAATAGAGAAAAGATTACTTTTTTGCTCCTCAGAGTCGTTCCACATGTCAAATCTTGGTGGGAAACTTTATGTGAGAAAAAGGACACAGAGGAACCCTCATTATTTATAGTCATGGCCACCTAGGAATCCTCCAGGGATGCTATAAAGGAAAAATACTACCCTGTTGGAAGTTATGATGACTTGTATACCAAATGGACCACAATGTGTCAAGAAAGAGACCAAGCAGTGCCAGAGTTCATAAATATCTTCCATACCTTGCGCACCAAGATGGGTATCAAAGATTCAGAGCGACATATGGTGCTCCAGTATCATGATTCTCTGCATAGATACATCTATACCGAAATGGAATTTCTGTACATCTTTTCCTTGGGCTCAACCTACCGATATGTTGTCAAAATCAAGAAGAAGCTCAAACAAAAGACGTGACAATTTGGGTCTGGGAACCCCTCACATCAAAAGCCAGGAAATGGCGACCCCGACCCATAGAATAAATCATAGATCAAATATGGATAGTATCAATACAACCAATCCAAGATGCAAGAAAAGAAGTACACCAGAAAGACAAAGAAATATACCAAGAAGTGGTGAAACTTCCACAAGATCCCTTAGCATAACATTGTTGACTGTCGCTCAAAGGATTTGTTGGTGGCCAAATTGAAATACTTTGAATCATATGTAGTTTCTGACTCTAAGTTAGAACCAAAAAGGGGAAGATAGATCATTGACATAGAACCCAATGCCACCGTTGCTACCACCAAGCTCCAGCCTAGTGAACTAGATGATCCAGAAGAAGGAGAGTGCCTCTTCCATTCACAGATGTGGGTAAAAGGCACCCCACTTCACTTCATCATTGATAGAGGTAGCCAGAAGAACCTCATATTAATAGAGGTCATCAAGTGGTTGGCCCTGCCAAAAACAATGCACCCACAACCCTACACCATTGGATGGCTTTGCCAAGGAAGCGATCTTCACGTCAACTAATAGTGTCGACTGTCGTACGGAATCAATCCCTTCAAAGACGAGGTATTGTGTGATGTTTCTCCTCTCGAAGTTTGTAATGTTCTTTTGGGCCAACCTTATTTATGGAAATATCATGTTGTATATGAGTATATGCCTCGTAGTGTTATTATTACTTTGAACATGAAATTGTATAGGATACTCGAGGAAGTCCCTCCTAGTGATATTTCCTTGATCTCTGCCAAGCAATGCAGGAAGGTCATCTCTCAGACCCATAAATTTGTCTTCTTCGTTATTCACTCTCAGAGTGAGAGAAATATTGCAGTCACATCCAGGGCCTCTGCGGACAATCTCTCCACACAACAAAAGAAACTGGATAAGGTCATGGAAGAATACTCATATATCTTCTCCTCTCCTACTAGGGTACCTTTACACTGCCAGGTCAAGCATACCATCGATCTAAACCCAAGCACACCAATACCCAATGGGCCAGTCTATCATCGCTCTCTATTAGAAAATGAGGATATCAAGAGGTAGATCCAAGGACTCCTCCACAAGGGGCACATCCCTCCCATATCATCGCCTTATGGGAGACCAATCATGTTGGTGAAAAATAAATATGGGACCCGGTGACTCTGCATTGATTATCGGTCCCTAAATGAAATCACAGTCTGAAACCAATACCCGATTCCCCGAATTGACAAACTCCTTGATCAACTCATGATGGACAAATACTTCAGTAAGATTGATCTGAAGTCTGGCTACCACCAGGTCCTAATAGAATAGATAGATGTATGGAAGACTTCCTTCAGGTCAAAATAAGGTCTTTTTGAATGATTGGTCACGCCCTTTCGTTTGACAAATTCTCCAGAAACATTTATGAGGATGATGGACAATATCCTATGACCTTTCACCAATAATTTTTTTGTGGTGTATCTAGATGACATCCTCATCTACAAAAAGACTTGGGTGGAACACTTGCAGCATATTCAACAGGTTTTGCACACCCTGCGGAAACACAAACTATATGCAAACTTGGAAAAATGCTCCTTTGTCATGGACAGGGTCCGTTACTTAGGCTACATCATTAATCAGCATGGTGTGCATGTGGATCCAACAAATATCCAAATCATCCATTACTGGCTAGACCCAACCACACTCACTCAACTTTAGATCTTCTTCAGATTCACCAATTTCTATCGCAGGTTCGTGCTGGGATTATCTCATATCGCATGGGCCCTCAACCAAGTAACCAAGGGTGGCGGTAAGGAAAATATTATGTGGGGTCTATCCCAACTATAATATTTCGATGACTTAAAGAAGAGTTTGTGCTCATCCCCGGTACTTTCATTACCAGACCTGCAACATCCCTTTGAGATCAATACAGATGCTTTAGAAAATTTCATGGGCGTCGTTCTCACTCAAAATGGCCACCCCGTGGCATATCATAGTGAGACACTATCATATGTTGTCTGTAAGTACCCTACTTAATACAAAGAAATGTAATCCATTGTGAAAGCCTACCGCCAATGGAGACATTACATTCTTGGGAAGGAGACAGTCATCCACACTGATCACAAGCCACCACAGTTCATGCAGACCAAAGGAAAATTGTAGAAGGACCACCATCAGAAGTGGTCAACATAATTACAACAGTTCCACCTCAACATCAAGTATAAAACAAGAAGTACCAACCGAGTTGTTGACTACCTCATTCGATCTCTAGTTGCAACACTCACCATAGTGCTAGACTCTTGCGGCCATGAGACCTTTGTATGGCCCCACCTCTATGAGATAGATCCTAACTTATCAACCACCTACCAAATGTTGGGTGCCAACTCAGTGGTCACTAATTTCCATCTTCAAGACGGGTTGTTGTGTCATATGGGCCATCTGTGTGTTCCATCAAGTGAGCACACAAAACTAATTTGGGAAGCTTACTACAATCAGGTGGAAGGACACTTTGGCATCGAAAAGAGAGTGGCAGTGCTACAAAAACATTTCTACTAGCTGAAACTTCAACAGGATGCCAACAAGTATATCAGGTCTTGCACCTCCTGCACTGTTTGTTGACATGTTTTACAGGAAAGCATGTGCTTATCATTGATGGAAATAATAACAACATCGATGTTTTGCAGGAAAAGAATAAGCTCAGGAGGAGAAGCGAATAATATGGAGAAACAAGAAAGGTTGAGACCCATGAAAATGTAGAAAATATTATAAGTCGGAGATATTAGAATCTTAGGAGGAAGAGCGACAGTGGTCATTGGATCACCGATCCAAAATACCAACAACTATTAGATCCAATGGATTTACGAGGAGGTTATCCTTCGAGCAATCTCACTTTGGAAGAATTGGAAACTTGAAAGTTGAATTACCCAAAGATCGAAATCTGAAATGAATGTGGACCATTGGATCTGTAGAAAATGCAATGGTCATCTGATTGAATTAGTGGAAGGACAGGATAACCAAGGGCTGAGATATCAGATCATGATCACCCGAATATCCGTCGACCGTCGGATCAAATTAATTGAAGGGTAAGTTAAATGGGGCTAAAGAGTTGAGAATTTGATTATCCGAATACCCGTTAGCCGTCAGATCAAACGTGAATTTTCGTCAGTCGTTTGATCATTCTAAGTGGAAGGATAGGATAATCTAGAAGAGATGCATCACATACAGATCGGGTCATTGATCTAAGATCTCGATCCAATGAATGTCATTCGTTTAAGGTATAAATATGTGAGGAGGTTACTCTCTAGAAAAATATCACTTCAAGAATTCAGTTTGAGAATTGAAATCTCCAAAGTCCGAAGACTCGGAGAGCTGAAATACGTTATCGACCATCAGATCATCAGAAGAATATCGCAGCTATCATATCATTCTAAATTGGAAGGATAGGATAATTTGGGTAAAGGGTACACTAATCTCAGCGGTCAAGAATTAGGGACTCAAATCTACGATCGACAAGGAATATCGAACCCCCTTGAGCTTTCTGCATTTAACCGTTGGGGGGGGGTCCGAGTTGGTGGTATTTTTATTATGGGACCCTCATACATGTCACATTTTTGTTAAATCAGACCCCCTCTCTCATTACCACTTACCGCCTGACCCCCCCTCTGAGTAAACCACCAAACCACTCATACATAACACCTTCGTGCTCCGACGTCACACTCCACTACCACTCTATGCCTCCACTCTCCACTACACTGCCTACATGTCCCACCCATGTCAACATACCACCTTAGAAAGGACATGAGTCGACCAATATGAAAGATCACTTCGGGTGTATTCTCAACCGTTGATCATAGTACAGTGCAAGGATAGTGTAAGTTTGAAAAGATAAAATACCGAAGTTACGAAGGGAGAAGTTCCGACAGCCGTCCATATCAATGTTTGATTAAGTCCTAGTCGTCAGATTGATCAATGAACGGATGAGTGTAAGGATAAAATATGACCATTGATTTGTTTTCATGAAATAAACCGTCTAATCTGATCTGTCTAATTAGGAGAATCGTCAAGATCATAAGATCGACGGTCGTGTCACATTGCAGGGCTAGAACGTGCTTGTGTCTTAATATTTCGCGAGCAGGCCACAATTGAAACCATGGTTTTGGAGAAAGGGTACGTGGCAACTAGAGGTAAATTGTGGGGTGAAAAGAAATTCGATATACACCACCTTTGGATGTGCCCACAATCGCGTGGTCACATGAGATAATCACCCAAGGTCATATCGAGGGAGGAGCTAGCACGTTGCTAAGCTCCAGTTTGGAGTTCGGGAGATCGGGAAGTTCCTTTTGAACAGACGTTTAGTCACCACTGATGGTCACATAAAAGGAAGGGTTTGATTGTAACTTCCAGAAACATATTGATTGCATCTGCCAAAGAATTCGAAGAGCTTCAGGGTGATTGCCAAAGGAGCTGAAGAGTCTCAAGGTAACTACCAGTAGGATGAAGACTCATCATAGAGACAATTGACAGATGGAAAAGTGTCAAAGACTGTAACTTCCAGAGAAGCCAAAGAATCTTAGGATAATGGCTACTGATGAAGAACAGACTCAGCATGATCGCTAGAGAGAATGAAGAGTTAGGTGTATGATCCGGTAGAGGACTTAGCATGACAAATATACATAGAACAAAGAAGATATGGTTGCTTCTATTTAGATTTATTCATGTGGGTAGAAGCATGTTGTGTGTAGCATCTGAAACGCAAAGAAGAGGCATAGCGCATAGAATGGAAATAATACACAGAGCATAAAGCACAGAAGAAAGACATAGAATGAAAATGTATATCTGAGAGAGGAAGAGAAATTCGAGGCGTGTAGGTAGAGCAGAGCAGTGTAGCAGAACAGTGATGAGACTGGTAAGCCTTTGACAAACACTGTATCACTGTAATAAGTTTCAGTAACAAATTTTTTATAATCAAGGTGGTAGGGAGGTGTTAGGGAGGATTGTTGTCCTTAGATTTTCAAGTGGGTGCTTGAACACAAGGATTTGTATCTTCCATATGGTTGCAATAAGAAAAAACTAGGGTGGCAGGGTGGTGCAAGGGAGAACGATTGTTCTGTGTTACACAGGTTGGTGACTATGTGACTGGAAGTTGGTGCTTCCATCCAGTTGGTGCTAGAACACTAAGGGAGTTGGTGCTTCCTTCTAGTGGGTTCTAGAGAAACTAGAGAGTTGGTGCTCTCAGCAAGTTGTTTCTTGTAAAACAGAGGTTGTAGCCTCAAGAGGGGTTGGAGCTCATAAGAATGATAATGTACAAAAAATAAAGATACTTATCATATCAAGAAGAAGAGTTTTTTCCCTTTATGGATTTCCTCGGGAAATATATGTCTCTGTAAATTTCATGTGTGTGATTGATGTTGAATATTCTATTGCTTACTTCCATGCATTATTGTGATAATTATTGAGTGTTTTGTAAAGAGTTTAAAATGGGCATAATTGTTTAAGAACAATAACAACTGATTCACCCCCCCCCCCCAACTCAGTAGTTCAAAAATTGGTATCAGAGTCGGTTCCTTTTATTTAAAGGTAGATCAATAAGCTTAAACATGTCAAGTCATGAAAAAACTTCAACCAATAAGGCCCCCCTGTTTAATGGAATAAAATTTTCCTTCTGGAAAGTTAATATGAGAACCTACATAATGGCTTTAGGTGAAGATGTCTGGGATGTGGTAGAGACTGGTTATGTAAATCCAGTTGTACTAGCTAATAAGGAGGACAAGATAGAATTCAACTTCAAGGCTAAGTCTATGAATGCTATTTTGAGTGGGCTTGTAGAAGCGGAGTTTGTAAAAGTTATGCACTTAGAATCTGCCAAAGACATGTGGGACAAACTTATTAGCAGTTATGAAGGTAATGAGAAGGTAAAGGATGCCAAGCTTCAAACCTACAGAGTACAGTTTGAACAGTTGTAGATGAAATAAGATGAAACTGTTGGGAATTACTTTCTGAGAGTTGAAGAACTAGCAAATGCAATGAAAGCACTTGGTGAAAAAATTGAGGAAGCCTCTTTAGTTCCAAAAATTTTGAGATCTCTACCAAATAGGTTCAACCCAAAGGTCTCTTCTACAGAAGAACTTAATGATCTAAAATATTTGTATTTTGATCAACTTCTAGGAATGTTGACTGCATATGAAATGAGGATAGGTAAAGATAAATCCACCACTAGAGAAGCATCTTTTAAAGAAGGTAAGAATGAGGAATATGAGCCTAATGAAATTGAAGAAAAAATTGTGAGAAAACTAAAGAAAAGATCATGCAAGTATCAAGGCAAGTTTCCCTTCAAGTGTTTTAACTATGGAAAGATAGGTCACTTTGCATCTAAGTGTCCACACAAGAAGCATGATCAAAATTCTGAAGGTGAAAAGAAGTACAAACCCAGGATATTTGGTAAAAAAAAAAGTTTATTTGTAAACAATGATGACTCTTCAGAAGACATAGATAGTGACTCTTCTAGTGAAGATAAGGTTGATGAATTTATGCTTATAGACAAAGAGGATTATGATAATAAAAACATAGGAAGTGATGTTAATGATGAATAAGTTGTGGTTGATATGGAAGGTGAACTAATCAGTGCCTTAGAAGAGATTGACAGACTCAAAATTAAGAAGAGAAAACAAAAACAGTTTTTGATGTAGTTTGAAAAGAATGGTAAAAAACCTGATGAAGACTTTGCCCTGCTAAAAGTGGAGTTATAAGAGGCAAAGAAAATAGAGGACATTCTGAAACAATAGTTATCAGAAAATAAGGCAAGATGTGAAGCCTTGGAAGAAGAGGTAGTAAAAACCAGAAAAGAGATGGAGAAGTTTAAAGCATTGTATCTCCAAAATATTCCAAGCATTAAAGTCTCAACATAACTAAATGACATTCTGAGAAAACAGATATCTCCTTTGTTGAAGACTAGTTTAGGTTATGTAAGTGGTTCAAGCAGTAAACAGACAGAAAGTAAAGAGCCAACAAAGATTATCAAGTTCCAAGTCAGCAGATAATTGAACCATGTGAGTAATCTACCACCAAAAGCTAATAAAGATAAGATGATTCCTGATAAAAAACAAAGATATCAGAACATGGGGAAACAAATACCAAGAAGAAGGCCATCCTTCAGGTACCAAAATTTCTTCCATGGTTATTGTTTTTACTGCTCTAATTTTGGTCATACGATTACAAATTTTTAAATTAGGTTTAGATACATTCAATTGAGGAGATCAAGAAATAAACAATCTTTGCAACATAGAACTAAATAGCCAATGAGTAGACAAAATTGCACCAATCACTTTGACCCATTGAACAGTGAGCTCGAATGCTATAAACGTCATAACTTCGGCCACAAATATGCAAATTGTCATCTGAATAATTACAAAATAGATACAAAGATAAAACCCTTAGCTAAAAATGCCAGCACATGGAAAAAGAAAGATAGTGAAAAATGTGGTCTAGTACTTTCAACTCAAAAACAAAAGGACCCCTGGTATATAGACAGTGGATGTTCCAATCACATGACTGGAGACAAGGATACGTTTATGTCTATAAGTAAAGGAAAAATAGGAAATGTGACCTTTGGAAATGATGAACCAGGTAAATCAAGAGTAAATGTATTGTGAGTTTAATTAATGGCAAAAGAAAATCTCGGGATGTCCTTCTTGTAGATGGGCTGAAACATAATTTGCTCAGTGTAAGTCAAATTTCTGACAGAGGATGTGAAGTGGTGTTCACTTCCAAAGATTGTAAGATAAAATCTATAAACTCAGGACAAGTGGTGGCTAAAGGCATAAGGACAAATAATAATGCATATGTTCTAAAAGAAGATAGAGAAGAGTGTCATCTAAGAAAACATGATGAGAGATGGTTATGGCATAGGAGACTTGGACATCTAAACTTTGACCACTTATTCAAGCTCAAAAATCTTGAGGCAGTAAAACATATTCCAAGAATATCAAAGCCACAAGATTCTGTGTGTAAACCCTGCCAAGTAGGAAATCTAATGAGGACATAGTTTAAATCCAAGAACTCTACTTCAACAAAGAAATCACTCCAATTAGTTCATATGGATTTATGTGGACCATCAAGACAGGAAGGAACAGGGAAAGAAAACTACTTCATGTCGATCATTGATGATTACTCCAAACTCACTTGGGTTGATTTTCTCAAAGAAAAATATGAAGCATTTGAGAAATTTAAAATATTTAAGGCTTTAACTAAAAATCAAACAGGAAACAAATTAAAGGTTGTAAGATCAGACAGAGGAGGAGAATTTATGTCAAGTGATTTCAAGGAAGTCTATGATAAACATGGGATCAAAAGAGAATACACAATCCTAGGAAATCCACAACAAAATGGAGTAGTTGAGAGGAAAAATAGAATAGTTCAGCAAATGGTCAGGTCAATGATGAATTAGAAGAACATTGGTCAAACCTAATGAGTAGAATAAATACACACAACAATACATATTCTTAACAAATCTCACCTCAGACCACACAGTGACAAGACATCTTCTGAACTGTGGCATGGAAGACCTGCGACAATCAAACACTTTAAAGTCTTTGGGAGTAAGTGCTACATAAAGAATAATAATGAAAACCTTGGCAAGTATGATGAAAGGGCTGATGAAGGAATCTTCTTAGGGTATGATACAAACAATGAAGGATACAGATGTTATAATAAGAGGCTGCATAAATTGGTTGATTGTTTTGACATAAATTTGATGAAGGAGTCCCAGTAAGAGAGGTGAGCAATATTGAATCAACAACAGAGGATATAGTTGAAGTTGAAGATGAACATGTCCAAGAATCATAAAAATAAGACTCTGAGTCAGATAAAGATACAAACACTCAGGCAGACTAAAATCAATAGACAACATCAAATCCTTCCTCCAGAATTACTCAAAAGAATCATCCTACAAGTCAAATAATTGGTGAGAAAGACAAAGGTGTACAAACCAGGAGAAGGATAATCAAATACACCGAGTAATCACATATATCCCTCATATCCATGGTGGAACCCAAGAAATTCAATGAAGAAGTGATGATGTAAATTGGTTATAATCAATGAATGAGGAACTGGATCAGATTGAGAAGAACAATACTTGGGAGCTTGTTCCTAGACCGGTAGATAAGAATGTAATTGGCTCCAAATGGGTGTTTAAGAATAAAATGAATGAACAAGGACAAATTGTCAGGAATAAATCCATATTGGTCTATAAAGGGTATGCTCAAATAGAAGGACTGGATTTTGATAAAACATTTGCCCCCGTAGCAATATTAGAAGCTATTAGAATGTTTCTTGCCTATGCTTTTCATAAGAAGTTTAAAGTCTATCAAATGGATGTTAAGTCAACTTTTCTAAATGGAGATCTAAAAGAAGAAGTCTATATGGAACAACGAGAAGGTTTCCAACGATCAGATAACCCTGAATTTGTCTGCAAGATGAAGAAAGCCTTATATGGGTTGAAACAAGCTCCTCATGCCTGGTACTACAGACTGGATAAGTATATTCAAGACAAAGGGTTCAAGAGATGAAAAGTTGACAAAAATCTATACATCAAAACAAAGGGTAATGATTTTCTCATTGTGTTGGTCTATGCAGATGACATCATCTTCGGAAGTAATAATGCTTCACTGGTAAAATGGTTTTCTTTTTCCATGCAGTTTGAATTTGAAATGTCTATGACAGGGGAACTGTCATTTTTCTTGGTCTGCAAATTACTTAGAGGTCTGAAGGACTATTTCTTTCTAAGGAGAAATATCTAAGAGAAATATTGAAAAGGTTTCAAATGGAATATTCTACACCTGTGAGCACACCTATGGTCACTGGATGCAAGCTAAGCAAGGATGATGACTCACCTAATGTTGATCAGAGTTCATATAGGTCTATGATAGGAAGCCTGTTGTACATCACAACATCTTGTCCAGACATAATGCATGTTGTTGGAATGGTAGGAAGGTATTAGTATGCACCTAAACATAGTCATTTGATAGACGTCAAAAGAATATTCAAATATTTGAAAGGAACAATGAACTATGGCCTATGGTATCCTAGGAATGAGAATTTTCAATTATCAGTCTATTCAAATGTTGATTGGGCTAATTGCATGGACGAAAAGAAAAGCATGAGTGGAGGTGCATTCTTCTTAGGAGATTCTCTTGTAGCATGGTTGAGCAAGAAGCAAGGTTCCATTTCCTTATCAACTATAGAAGTTGAGTACATTGCAGATGCCACTTGTTTTACCCAAGTATTATGGATGATTCAAACACTTGCACACTTGGAGGTAAATTATACTACACCGATCCCAATTCATTGTGATAATACTAGTGTAATAAGTGTGTCAAAGAATCTTGTATTTCACTCCAAGACCAAGCATATACCCATCAAGTATCACTTCTTGAGGGAACAGGTGACCAACATTGTTGTTTCTTTGCATTATATTCCATCCAAAGATCAAATTGTTGATGTATTCACTAAACTGCTTGCAAAAGCTCAGTTTGAGTATCTACGCCAGAAGTTGGGCATCACCCCATTATCAACCTAAGAGAGTCCATCATGCCAGGGGGAGTATGTGTTGGTTGAATATCTGATACCTCCTCAAAGTACTACAACAGCTCAAGGGGAACATGTTTTATTTGACATTGATGTCAAAGGGGGAGAAAAGGAGTGGTTTGGATGCTACAGTTTGAGGTCCAAGTAGCAACCTTTTAAGGTTTCCATCAATGCCAAAGGGGGATATTGTTGGCATGTTTTAAAAGAAAGTGTGTTCTTTTCATTGATGGAAAGAACATAAGCATTGATGTTTTACATGAAAAGAATAAGCTCAGGAGGAGAAGCAAACAGTATGCAGAAACAAGAAGGCTCAAAAGAGATAGCAGTTTCCAGAATGGCAGACAAGGTCCAAGAGATGGACTTGCAAGAGGAGAAAAGGTCGAGACCTGTGAAAACTTAGAAAATATTCTAAGTCAGAGAGATCAAAATCTCAGGAGAAAGAGCAACAGTGGTCATTGGATCACCGATCCAAAAGACCAACAACTGTTAGATCCAATGGATTTGTGAGGAGGTTACCCTTCGGGGAATATCACTTCGGAAGAATTGGCAACTTGAAAGTTGAATTACCTAAAGCTCGAAATCTGAAATGAATGTGGACCATCGGATATGGAGAAAATGTGATGACCGTCTGATTGAATTAGTGGAAGGACAGGATAAGCAAGGGCTGAGATCTGAGATCATAATCACCCAAATATCTATCGACCGTCAGATCTAATTAATTGAATGGTAAGTTAAACTGGGCTAAAGAGTTGATAATTTGATTATCCGAATACCCGTCAGTCATCGGATCAAACCCGAATTTTCATCAGTCATTGGATCATTATAAGTAGAATGACAGGATAAGCTAGAAGAGTTTCATTGCATACATATCAGGACGTTGATCTAAGATCCTGATCCAATGAACGTCATTCATTTCAAGTATAAATATGTGAGGAGGTTACTCTCTGGAAAAATATCACTTCAAGAATTCAGTTTGAGAATTGAAATCTCCAAAGTTCGGAGACCTAGAGAGATGAAATACATTCTCGACCATCAGATCATCTAAAGAAGATCGCAGTCGTTAGATAATTCTAAAGTGGAAGGACAGGATAAGTTGGGTAAAGGGCATGTTAATCTCAGTGGTCGAGAATCAGGGACTTAGATATATGGTCAAGAGGGCATATTGCCCCCCCCCCCCCTAATATTTATTCCTTTAACCATGGGGGGGGGTCCAAGTTGGTGGTATTTTCCTTATGGGACCCTCATACATGTCACCTTTATATTAACTCAGACTCCCCTCACTCATTACCTCTTATCGCCTGAA
>ML780909.1:649512-660369 GCA_009831015.1 Picea engelmannii
ACAACAGAGATTTATATATTTATATGTCACATTGAAAGAGACTCCTGCGAGGTGGTGGGTTTCACATAAGGATAGAATAGATAATTAGCAAGAATGCCAAAGGTTGTTACTGGTCAGGTTCAAAATAGAAACTAAATATACTACACATAACTATATTGGATTGATTAGTCCTACAAATCATCTCACATTGTGCATCATGACATGGAGCTCAGTACCTAAGCGGGAATGGATGCACCTTTTTTTACACACTTTGGATACAATCCCAAAGAACTGGTATATAAAACTAGAAGTACATATAGGAACAACAAGCTGGGAATATTTGACTCGAAACTTCAAGGTAACTTTAAATTTTGAATATGATGCCCCTTCGGTTGACACAACTTTTCAAATTATTAAAAACAAGATCTTTACATCATAAGACTCAATAGGACCAATACCCTTTTGTAGTGCTCCTAGATATTCTATGACTATTCAAGAGGTTTTGGAATGCTATAACGTTGTTGGAGAAGACCAGGAGGACAAAGACCCAAGAAATTTGAAAGTTCCAGAAACCGAAGGAGAGTTATCAGTAGAGGGTCCCGAGATCGACTTTGTCGCATATGCAAAGTCATTGAAAATATGCAAGGTGAATATTGTTATGAAGGATAACCCCAAGTTGTCACACATTGGAGATTATTAGAATAAGAAACTGTTGAGAAGATTGTTGATTTACTGCATGAATACCAAGACATGTTCCCAACTACATTTTCAGAAATAAAAGGGATTGTTGGGGAGATAGGGGATATGAGGATCCCTTTGAAACCAAATGCCAATATAGTGAAGAAAACATCATACCGATTGAACCTAGTATATAAGCCAAAAGTGAAAGAATAAATAGATAGGATGTTGGAAGTTGGTATTATTGAACCTGTCGCAGAGTCATAATGGATCAGTCTGATGGTGATTCAAGATAAGAAAATGGGTGGAATATGTTTTTTTGTGGATCTGTGGAAAATGAATGATTCTTTCTTACATGACCCATTTCCTACCCCATTTACAGATTATTGTTTGGTGAATGTAGGAGGAAAAGAAGCTTTCTCATTCACTGATGGATTATGTGGGTACCACCATATTAAGATTGTGCAGGAGGATAGGCATAAGAAAACATTTGTGATAGAATGGGGAAGTTATCAGTATACAGTCATGCCTTTTGGATTGAAAAATGCACCAGCAACATTTTCCCAAGTTGTTGCCACGACTTTTAAAGAATTTATTCATAAATTCCTAGAAGTATACTTGGAATATTGGATAGTGCTTAGTCTTTTGAAGAACCATATTGAAATTATGTGCTTGATGTTGGATATATGTAGACATTTCTAGATTTCCTTGAACTTGAAGAAGTGAATTTTTTGTGCACCATTTGGTATCATGTTGGGTCATGTAATATGTAAACAAGGAATTTTGGTTGATCCTGCGAAGATTGTTGTTATTGTTAATTTTCCACCAATTAATTCAGTGCGAAAACTACAAGCAACATTGGGTCATACGGGGTACTACAAAAATTTTATTAGGGGATAAACACAGATCACATCCCCGCTAGAAAAATTTCTGAAGAAGGAGGTAAAGTTTCAATGGAATGAGGAATGTCAAAAAAATTTGGATATCTTGAAGCAGAAACTGGTTATTGCACCTATTTTAGTATTTCCATATTAGAAGAAGGAATTCCATGTCCACATAGATGCATCATCTATTATAGCATTAGGTACAGTTCTAGATTTGCCAGGGGAAGAAGGTTTGGATCATCCCATTGCATTTTCCAGCAAAACATTGTTGACTACTTAATAGAATTACATTACTAATGAGTGTGAAGGATTGGTAATGGTGTATGCACTACAAAATTTTAGGAGTTATCTTATGGGATCACACTTTAAGATGTACATGGATCATTCTTTGTTGAGATACTTAGTCAATAAGCCAATGTTGGGGGGGAAGATATGTAGATGGTTGTTATTATTTCAGGAGTATGATTTTGAAGGATTATGAAACCAAGAAAATTAAATACATTACTTGACCATTTGTTGCGCATATTAACAAGGGAAGATGCAGGAAATGTTGATGACAATCTATCAGTTGTGAAATTGTTCGCAATATGAATGGTCGATTATTAATTTGAAAATATTGTCCATTTCTTTAGCATAGCAGTAGCCCCACCCGACTTTACAATTATGCAAAATAAATAGTTAGTAGTAAAGGAAATAGATTATCATCTTGTAGCGGGTAGTTTGTATAAGTTAGGAACAGATGGTATTCTTCAGCGATGTGTATTAGAGCACGAGAGGCCTATAATATTATCAGAGGCACATGAAGGAATTGTAGGAGGCCATTATATAGGGAAAGAGATGGCTCAGAAAAAAATTTCATGTAGGAATTTGATGGCCCACCCTTCATAAGGATGTTGAGTTCTATCAAACCCGTGATGTATATCAGTGAGTTGGGAATCCATCCAGAAGAGATGAGATTCCTTTAATACCACAAGTTACGTTGCAGGATTTTGATAAATGGGCATTTGATTTTATTGGATTGATCAACCCACCAACAAAAAGGTCAAGAGAAAGATATATAATCACTGTGATAGATTACTTGACCCAATGGGTTGAAGCAAAATCTATTAGAGATTGCATCTTGGAGACTGATTCACGGTTTGTATTTTAGTTTTTGTTACAATAATTGGATGTCCAAGAATCCTTATGAGTGATCAAGGGACCCATTCTTTAAATAAAAAAATTGCTTCTCTAACATAAGAATTTCATATTTATCACCAGAAGAGCACACCTTATCACCCTAAAGAAAATGGAATAGTGGAAGCATTTAACAATATCCTAGAGCATGTGTTGACGAAGATATGTAATGTTAATAGATATTACTAGAACCTGAGGATTCCTGCAGTACTATGGGCATATTGGACCACATGTAAGAAGTTGAAAGGACAAACATCATTCCAATTAGTATATGGTCATGAAGAAGTTATGCCCATGGAGTTCATTGTGCATATTTTGTGCACTATCGCGCTGACTGATCTCACGGATTCATGCGCAGTAGAGAAAACATGTTCAAAGCTAGTGGAGCTAGAGGAAGACTGCTTCATTGCAGGATTTCATCAAGAGGTTCAGAAAGAACACAAAAGGCATGTAATGATAAACATATTTAAAAAAATAAGTCCCATATGGGAGACCTAGTTTTTCTCTATGACAGTAAATTTTTGCAGCACCTTGGAAAGTTTCGAATGCACTAGTTGGGTCTATATGTGATAATATTTGTGATAAAGGAAGGTGTTATTTAGTTGGATAAATTTAATGGGGAAATCATGGAAGGACTGGTCAACTATATTTGACTAAAACTATATAGAGACATTTGTCCTTAAACGCAATAGCCTGAGTGCGTAGTACGTGTACTATAGTATCTATATTATACTAAAAGAGAGTGCGTGAGAGAGAGAGAAGGAAAAAGAGGTTTGAAGAGATAGGAGGCCTAAAGTTCTGAATCAGGCATTGATTCAAAGAGTCAAATTAGAAAAAAAAAACAGATGAATACAAAAATGTCACATAAATGAAGAAAGAAATAGGAAGGTGAGGAGCAAAGAGAATTGAATTACATGTAGAAACGAGCATTGAATTGCATGCAGAAAGGAGAAGTGAAGTGTGCACAAAAAGTGTTGATTAAGGTCGGTTGTCATTCATGTCAACCCTTGAAGAAATCCATGTAGCACAAAGGTTGGGTAATGGACCCAAGATTGTTTGATGTAAAGATGACTCATTATTGTCTTGTCATGGTTGATAATAAGTAGAAATGGATGAACTCCAAATTTTTCCCCTTATGGTGAAATCCCTCACGGGAAGACACTTTACAGATTGAGTTATCCTAGAAGTATGGTTAGAGAAACCATGCTTATTTGTGGAATAATGAGATTAAGATCAGTGAATTTTTCATTGAAACTATCCTAGATGGATAGTGCTTATCATTCCATTTTCGGTGGTATGTGGAACATCAGATAACTCCTCATGGTTTGAGAGTTATGGCCTTACGAAGTTGGAGGACCCTCTTATGTCATCTAGAAACCCAAAAAGGTCAAAGTAGTCAAAGTGGTTTAAGATATTTTAGAAGGTAAATAATAAAGTGAATTGATGAGTGTACTATAATTAAAAGTGAATACAAAATAAATTATTTAAATAATAAATTTAATGGAGAAATTAGAAGTGGGTTAACCCTAAAATAAGGAAAGTGGGCAAAGTGGCCTAGAAGATGTTTTTAAGGAAGCTACTTGGAGAGTATAAATAAGAGGCAAGGCTCTCTCATTTTAGACACACTTGAGAATATTGAATACCTATAGGTTTCTGAGGTAACCAAAGGATATATAAGCCTAATTTCTGAGGGAAGATGAAGAAAAGAAGGCCAGAATTCAAGGAAGGATAAATTATTTTGATGATGCTTTCTAAGGTATGTTATTTATAGGTCATCTCACCATTTTCACAATAAAATTTTTTCTAGACTGATTTAGACCGTGAAATTTATATTCCATTCAGGAAAAATATCCAATTATATGTGGTAATAAATTCATCTTGTGGGTCGTTGTATTTTTGGAGTTACACTCCATGGAAAATAGGGTTTGTGGGTAGTCCTGAAACTAGTAAAAAACAAGTGTTTCGAGTAAAAATGTCATAACTTCTTCATAACATATCCAAATTCAGTAAGAACAAATGTGTTGGTTAGAGTACAAGATTTAGTATGTTTCATAATTGTTTCAGATCGATTCAACAAATATTCCTTGTGGGGCATGCTCTACAAGTTCGCTCTATAGAATAATCCCTAATTCAGCAAGGTATGTCATTTTTGCTATAACTACTTTTCTGAGAGGTTCCAAGTAGTGACACCTGGAGGAATTGAATAAAACACAATGAAGAAAATTGTGTATCAGTTTCATATCTTTATTCATTACAGGTACAATGTTATGATTATTTCAAGTTAGGGTTGTTGACTAATCCAAAACTAGTCATGTGAGACTAAAGAAAAGTTTGATGTAAATGCTAGTCTCTTGTTGTTTAAAGTTAAGGAAGGTTTGTTGGTATGTGATCATATACACCAGGTCTATTACAAAGTTATAAATCATATTTTGATGATGAAATTGATGAGGACTTTTGGTTGAGGTAAAATTTGGGTACATGGTTGAGACAAGTAGTTGATGAGTTGGCACATACATGAGGTGTATAGTTGATGATGTTGGTACATATTGATGAGTCATAGTTGATGATTAATTGACACATGACTGGTACATACTTGGTACATGGTTGGTTTCACTTATTTATGGTACAGGTTGATTACAGATTGTTTGGTACAAGTTGGTGCATGGCTGATGCACGTATTTATGGTACAGGTTGGTGCATGGTTGATGCACTTGTTTATGGTACAGGTTGAGGCATAGCTTGATGCATGGTTGATGCATGGTTCATGTTTATTGGTACAGGTTTACAACGGTATATCTCACAGTGATAGTGTGACAGTGGTTCCATCATTCTACTTCTACTTCAGGGCGGTTGGACGAGGCAAGGACAGGTGGTTGTAGCCACCTTCCGGTTGTAGTCGAAGAACATAGGGGGTTGTAGCCTCCTTTTGGTTGTAACCAAATAATTGGGGAGTTGGAGCTTCCCTCAGGTTGTAGCTTGAGAAACTAGGGGTTTGGAGCCTCCTTCTAGTTGCAGCTGGAAAACAAAGGAAGTTGGTGCTTCCAATTAATGTAATTCTTCAAGACATATAAGAAAAAGCATTATGTGGTTTTCTCCCGATTTGGGTTTCCACGTAAAACATTGATGTACTGTGTATGTGTGTGATTGTTCATTTCTTATTGCTCATTATTGGGTAATAATTCTACATTGACATAACACTTGAATTATTTGATGAAAAAAGGATTATAATTACACTATTACTGATTCACCCCCCCTCTTAGTAATCCAACAATTGGTGTCAGAGTAGGTTCCTTTAGAAATCAGTTTAACCATTGAAAGGTAGATCATGGAGAGTAACAACTTGTATAAAAATGGAATACCATAGTTTCATGGATAGAAGTATGCTTTTTGGAGCATAAGGATGAAGACATATATACAGGCACATGGATTTCAAGTTTGGCAATCAATTGTAGATGGATATACAATACCAACAGTTCTACCAACAAATGACAAAGTAGTGAAACTTGGTGAGAATAATTCCGAAGACAAAAATGCACTTTTGAATGGTCTCAGTGATACGGTATTCACCAAAGTTGTACATTGTAAATCCGCTAAAGAGATTTGGGACAAGCTTCAAAATATTTATGAAGGAAATACAAAAGTCAAAGCAGCAAAGCTTCAAACTTACAGAGGTCAGTTCGAACAACTAAAAATGAAGGAAGATGAGAATATTACAGCCTACTTCTTACGAGAAGATGAAACAGTGAATGCAATCATAGGTTTGGGAGAATAAATTGAAGAATTTGTAATTGTTCAAAAGGTACTAAGATCTCTTCCTATGAGATTTTACCCTAAGATATCAGCACTAGAAGAAAGATTGGATATAAACTCAATAAGCATGGATGAACTGCATGGAATCTTCACAGCATATGAAATGAGAACTGAACAGGAAAATCCAGATGTAAAAGAAGCAGCCTTCAAAGCATCCAAAGATCAAAGTAGAAGAAAAAGGAATAAGAAGAATATATCAGCAATAGTGACATCTCAGAAGATGATGAATAAGTGGCCAACTTCGTCAAAAGGCTAAACAAGGGAACCGACGATAAGTATAGAGGTACGATTCCTTTAATTTGTTTTAATTGTGATGGTATTGGTCATTTTTCTAACACATGTCCTCATAAGAAAAAGAGAAATGATGAAGGTTACTCAAAAGGCAAACACACATATAAAGGCAAAAGAACTACAAAGAAATTTTTCAAGAAAAGCTTATGCACCAAAAAAGACATATCATCATCATATGAAGATGAAGTCAGTGACAGTGAGACATGAAGAGTTCTATTCATGGCAGTAAAAGACTCTAACAAAGAAGACTCTAAAGAAAAATATGAAGAAGTCGAAGAAACATATGAAGAATTCGAAGAAGAAACTAAAGAAGCAGAAGTTGACTATCGAGAAGAATTATGTGTGCCATAGAAGTTATTAGAAGAGAAAATAAGAAAAACAAGAAACTACAAGCAGAACTAGACAAGAAAAATGATACTTGAGAACTAGAACAAATGATCACAAAATTGAAGGTTCAAATAGAAGAAGATAAAAGAATTGATTAAGCACTCAAATTAGAAAAGCTAGAATAAAAGTATAATATCATTGGAAACTTGGAAGAAGATATTGTCGCACTAAGAAAGGATATTCAAAAGAAAAATATGCATAATAGCTCAAAAGTTCTGGATGACATTATCAATAGTCAAAAATCTCATCTTGACAAGTCCGGACTTGGATACAATCAGACAGAAAAGGGATCAAGCTCTAAAACAACATAGCAAGAAACATATCCAAAAAGTTATGCAGAAACAATCAAATGGGATATGAAGATATACAAGGAAGATTACAGGGACACTCCTCCACCAAGAAGATTCATATTTTAGAATCAACAACAGACAGATAGGCCTCAAGAAGAAGAAGGATTCATAAGATCACTTCCTTTAAGAATATCTTCAACTCCCAGGTATCAAACTATATTTTTTGGTTTATGTTATGCATGTAATAATTTTGGACATAAAGTTTTGAATTGCAGAGATAACAACATGAACAATAAAAATTTTGAGAGTCATACACAAAGGGGTTATTCAACAAGACCTAGTGAAAGACAGAGAAGAAATTACAACATGTTTGAATCTTTGAGCACTAAAGTGGAATGTTACAAATGTAACAATTTTGGACACGTGGCCAAAGATTGCATAATGAAAGTCCTTCCTAAAGAACCTCAATAGAATAACAATAGTCACAGACAAGAACCTCAGAAAATGACATGGATAAGAAAGCAAGATCAATATAGCAATGAAGAATGCACAATTTCTCTAACAGCTAAGAAGAAAAAACGTGGTTGGTATGTTGACAGTGGATGTTCAAAACACATGACAGGTGATAGAGACAAGTTTCTTACATTACGAAAGGAAAGAGATGGATCAGTATCCTTTGGAAATGATGATTCAACCAAAATCATTCGAAAATCCACAGTCCGAATCGGGAACAAAAATGAAAAGGTAGAAAATGTTCTATTATTAGAAGATATGAAACATAATCTTCTAATTGTGAGTCAAATGTGTGACCAAGGTCATAAAGTTACTTTCGATTCACAAAAGTGTGAGATAAGAAAAGAAGGTTCAGGGAAATTGGTCGCTACAGCTGCAAGAACTTCAAGCAACATATATGTGTTAAGTGAAATTGAATGAAAAGTGTTTTTTAGGAAAGGAAGATGAAAGTTGGCTATGGAATAGAATAATAGGGCACATACATTTTGATAACCTTGTCAAATTCAGCAAAAAGAGAAGCAGTCAGAGAAATTCCCCAAATCATGAAACCAACCAACACTTTATGCAAGCATTGTCAACAAGGAAAGAAAACAAAGACCAAGTTTAAATCAAAGGAATATTCAACGACAAGACCACTAAAAATTGTGCATACTGATCTAGTTGGACCAAGTAAAACAAAGGGATTAAAATGTGAGAAATACTTCATGTTATTAGTTGATGACTATACAAGAATGATTGCAGTTTTCTTTCTTAAGAATAAGTCAGAAACTTTTGAAAACTTCAAGATCTACAAGTAAATGGTTGAAAATGAAATGGATTCAAAAATAAAATGCTTGAGATCTGATAATGGAGGAGATCTCACCTCAAAGGAATTTATGGAGTACTACAACAATCATGGAATAAAAAGGCAATTCTCCGTTGCTAGGACACCTCAACAGAATGGAGTTGTTGAAAGAAAGAACAAGACAGTACAGGAAATGGCTCGAACGATGTTAATGTATTCAAAATTGACAGATATTTTTTGGACAAAGCTAGTGCATACAGTAGTTCACATTCAAAACAGAGTAATGCTCAGAAACAACACTGAAAAAACTCCTTACGAACTATGGAAAGGAAGACCAGCAAATGTAAAGCACTTTAGAATTTTTGGAAGCAAATGCTATATCAAAAGAGAATATGGTGGAATGGGAAATTTTGACTCTCGTGTGGATAAAGGAGTACATGTTGGTTACTCAAGTACAAGGAAATCATACAAGTGTTACAATCTATTATTGAAGAAAGTTGTGGAAAGCATCAACGTAACAATTGATGAAATAGGATGGCCAGAATCAAAGGAAGAAAATGAATCAATGAAACAACCCTTAAAAGAAGAAGAAGAAGATGAAAAAGAAGTAGAAGAGGAAGATGAAGAGAATCCAATAGAATCAGAAGAAAAAGTTAAACAAGTGTCTTCAAAGGCACCCAGTAAACTAGTACAGAAGAATCATCCTTCAGATCAGATTATCGAAAACAAAGATGTAGGAGTTGAGACTAGAAGAAGAATCTGTTCACCAGAACAAACACACCTAACAATCTTATCTACAAATGAACCAAACTATTTTGAAGAAGCCAGCAAGGATGAATCTTGGAATAAGGCCATGGATGAATAATTTGATCAAATAGAGAAAAATGACACTTGGGAACTAGTTCCAAGACCAAAGAATAAGAATGTGATCAACACAAAGTGGGTCTTCGGGAATAAATTGAATGAAGATGGGCAGGTTACAAGGAACAGAGCTAGATTGGTATGTAAAGGATATGCACAGGTTGAAGGAAATGACTTTGAAGCGACATTTTCCCCAGTTTCTAGAATGGAATCAATCTATTTTCTTTTAGCTTATGCATGCTTCAAAAATATTAAAATGTATCAAATAGACATAAAATACGCTTTTCTAAATGGAGAACTTGAAGAAGAAGTCTACATTGAACAACCATAACGATTTTAGTTGTCATAAAATGCATATTATGTGTGTAAATTAAAGAAGGCCTTGTATGGTCTAAAACAGGCTCCTAGAGCATGGTACTCTAGACTGGATAAGTATCTGCAGTAGGCAGGGTTCAGAAAAGGAAGTGCAGACAACAACCTCTACATCAAGGTAAGTCAAGGTAATATTTTATTAATTGAAGTTTATGTTGATGATATTATTTTTGGTAGTGATGATGATAGGTTAAGCTATAAATTTGCAAAAGATATGCATAATGAATTTGAAATGTCGTTACTTGGAGAACTATCCTTCTTGTTGATTAAGGTTGGTTGGCATTGATGTCAACCCTTGAAGAAAGCCCCGCATCACAAAGGTTTGGGTAATGGACCCAAGATTGTTTGATGTAAAGATGAGTCATTATTTTCTTGTCATGGTTGATAAGAATTAAATATGGATGAACTCCAAAGTGGTCCCCTTATGGTGAAAGCCCTCATGGGAAGATGCTTTGCGGAGTAAGAGAACCCATGCTTAATTGTGGAATAATGAGATGAAGGACAATGAATTTTTTAGGTAAACTATCCTATATGGATAGTGCTTTTCATTCCATCTTCGGTGGTATGTGAAACTTCACATAACTCCTCACGGTTAGAGAGTTATGGCCATGAGAAGTTCGAGACCCCAGGTTTGGGTAATGGATCCAAGTTTGTTTGATGGATAAAGGTATGAGTTATGATATATTTTTAGATAATACTATTCTATATGGATAGTACATGCCATTCCATTTCTGGTGGTATGTGGAACGTCACATAACTCCTCACGGTTTGAGAGTTATGGCCTTACGAAGTTGGAGGACCCTCATATGTCATCTAGAAGCCCCAAAAGGTC